>OX402534.1:7266625-7333579 GCA_948098885.1 Drepanosiphum platanoidis | reverse complement strand
CGTTGGTCAGCGAGCCCTGTCTGCCCGAGCTGGCCGTCACCACGAGGCTGATGTCCTGCGACGCGTCAAAGTTCGCGTCGATCTTCTTTTTCACCACTATCGCGCCGGTCGTGCGGTTCACCTTGAAGTACGCGTTCTGCGTGGTCAGATGGTCACCACGCGGCCCTCGGGGCCCTTGTCCCGGTCCGTGGCCGACACGTGGCCGATCGCGTGGCCCACCGGCAGCTCGGCCGCGTTCACCGTGAACTTGAACGTGCGCTCGATGAACTGCGGCGCGAACTCGTCCTTTGCCCTCGATCTCCACCTTGACGCGCACCTTGGTGTTCTTGTCGCCCAGCGTCCGTGGCCACCACCGTGAACGTGTACCGGCTGCGCGCCTCGTAGTCGAACACCGCGTTCGTCGTCACCAGGCCCGACGTCGCGTCGATCTTGAACATCTTCCACGAGTCGTCGGCCCCGAGTAGCTGGCCGACGACGCGATCGAATAGTTGAGCCGCCCGTAATGGCCGCGGTCCGCGTCCGTCGCCTTGGCCGTGAACACGAGCGCGCCCACCGGCTCGTTCTCGCCACAAACTCCAGGTACTCGGACACCGGGAACCGCGGCGCGTTGTCCGTTCACGTCCTCCACGTGGTATGGTCACCGACCCTGACGGCGGCCAGCCGCGCGGTCCGGCCACCTGGCGCCGTCCTGCGCCTTCACCAACTAGCTTGTGTTCGGCCGCGTCCAGGTCGCAGTCCAGCGCCGACTTGACGTACACGTCGCCGGTGCTGCCGTCAATGCCGAAATAGTTCTTGCTGTTGCCCGACGTTATCTCGTACGTCACGTCCGAGTTGGGCGGCGCGTCCCGCGTCGTCGGCCACCAGCCGGACGACCGGTTGCCCGACGGCCGTGTTCTCCGCCACGGACACGGTGTGCTGCTGCGGTGCTGTTGCCCGTCGTCCCGCCGCGAATTTCGGCGCGTTGTCGTTCGCGTCCGTCCACGATCACGTGCACGAACACGTGCGAGCTGTTGCCGCTGTCCGCGATCTTCAGCGAGTATATGTCCCGCGTTTCCGGTCCAGGCGCTTCTTCACGAACAGCTCGCCCGTCGGGCTGACGACGTCGAAGTTTTTGTCCTCGTCGCCCTCCACGATGTTGAAGTGTGCCGAACCGTCCGTCGAATGACCCGACAGCAATTTCAAAAACGACTCTCCCAGTACGACGTCCTCTCGAACCGACACTCTGAAAAACAAACGTCGCGTTATATTAAATCCGTCCACGGTCGTTTTGCCGCGGGATTCTTACCTGAATTCGTTTTGTGCGAATTTCACCGTGTTCGAGTGCATCGTGTTGTGTATGTTCGCGCGACCGCGACCACGGTAGACAGAGCGGGAGTCCTTGGTCGGTGGCGGTCACCAACAAATCGACGACGCCCTGCAATACAAAACGTACGGTCACAATCGGTCGCGTTCTCCGGGGGACATGGGAAATCGTAAACTTACCTTTTGCAGTAGCTTCTGATCGAACTTCAACCGGTTCGCGGTGATAACGCCGGTCTGCTGATCGATTCTGAATCCGCTCAAGTCGTTCGTCAACGAGTATTTTATCTGTCCGTTGAGTCCGGAATCGGGATCCTTCGCCGACACCTGCATCGACGCTTCTCCGTACACGTTTTCTGCAAACGTAAACAATAATAACCGATTAACACTTTGAAAAGTTAAAAGAAACTGTATACGTTATCATAACGGTGTTTCAGTTTTAAAACAAACCTGTCATTGTGAACGTATAATAAGGACGGTCGAAAACCGGAGGGTTGTCGTTGTCGTCGGTCACCACGACGGACAGTTCTGTGGACGCCGTGTGTTCCGAATCCGACACGACCACGCCCAGACGATACGCCTGAGTCTGTTCGTAGTCCAAGCCGCCGATCAGCGATACGCGTCCGCTATACCGGTCCAGCGCGAAGAGTTTCTTTTCCGTTTGTCCCACGGACGGCGCCCAAGAATAAGTGAGCATCGGGTACGTGTCCACGTCGTTGGCGATCACCGTCGTTATCATACTTCCCACTTCCAAACCTACAATAATGATACGTACGCGTTTAATACACAAATCTCAGTCGAATAGGCTGTTTTTGCGGCCTAATAGGAAAACACGCTTTCAGATCGAAAGAAAGCCGCGAGTGAATTTCCGACTAGTCGTTAGGAAAACCATTCGTCGTATGGAAAAAAATTGTAAATACGTACACGACCGACAATTGCAAAAATTATAAATCGTGCGATTTTCAAACAATTCGAAACGCGATTTAGTAATAGTTAATATTTTGTAAAAACGGACGTTTTCCCTAAATTATACTAAATAACCCCCCGCACACACACATATTATATTTAAAAAATGTTCAAATCGTACATAATCGGCGTGTGATCGAGTAGAATAGATTATATAAAATGCGATAATTATGGAATTATTAATAATAGCGCATACCCTCTCTGACGTTGATGGTGGTCTGCGGCGGGAAGGACGGCCGGTTGTCGTTGATGTCGACGACTATCACCCGGATGGTGGCCATGCCGGTCATCTGGGGCGTGCCCTCGTCGGTGGCTATGACGGTCAGCTTGTAGGCGTCCCTGATCTCGCTGTCCAGCACGATGTTGGTCTTGACGATGCCCGAGTCCGTGGGGTCGATGACGAACGCGTTGTCGTGGTTGCCGTCGACCAAATGGTACGACAGCCGCGAGTTCTCGTTGTCGTCCGGGTCGACGGCCGTCACCCTGATGACGAACGCGCCCTTGGAGTTGCCCTCGGCCACCGTGGCCGTGTACTCCCGTTGCGCGAACACCGGCCCGTTGTCGTTGACGTCGGACAGGTGCACCCACACGTCCGCGTAGCCCCACATGAACACCGAGGCGGGCGCGTCCGTGCGCGCGATGGCCACCAGGTGCACGCCCGACTTGTACGTCTCGTAGTCCAGCCCGTCCGAGTTGCCGACGCGTATCGCGCCCGTCTCCTCGTCCACGTAGAACAGCCCGTCCTCGTTGTTGACCGGGGCCAGTTTGTAGAACACCTTTTGCTTGCGGCCGTCGCTGCGGTACGCCGAGATCTGCGAAATCGATAAATAATATTAAAAAACTATACGCGACTGCCCCGAGAAATACGACGAACGCGCGCGCGTTTTGGATTTCGGAGAAATCGAAATCGTCGAATGTCCGCGATATCGCGCGCACAATACCTATATATTATCGTTATATTTACCTCGAGCACGTCGCTGTGTTGTTCCAAATTCTCCGGTATCGTCACGCGATACGTCGAGTTCTTGAAGCGCATGACCGGGATCCGATCGAAATTGTCGCCGATCTTGATCTCCAACAGGCCCGACGAGCTCTGCGGCGGATTACCCTTGTCCGTGGCGATCACGTCCAAATGGAACACTTGGCCGTCGTCCGAAGCCAGGCTCGACGAGGCCGTCACCACGCCCGTGTTCGGGTTGATCCGGAACTTGTTGGCCGCGCTCTGGTTGTCCCGGAACGAGTACAACACGTCCGCGTTCGAACCCTCGTCCCGGTCCACCGTCGACACCCGGACGATGTCCATACCGGGCTGCGCGTGCGACGGTATCTCGGCCGTGAACGGGTACTTGGTGAAAATCGGCACGTTGTCGTTCACGTCCAGCACTTTGACGTACACGAGCGTCGTGGACGACCTCGGATTGTATTTGCCGCCGTCCCTGGCTACCACCTGCAGCCAATAGTTGGGTTGCCGCTCTCGGTCCAAACGCCTGTGAAAACGATAACGAGACCCGCGTTAAGAACGAAACAAAACAAACTATATAAATATTATATAATCATTAGAGTCGAGTCAACGGCCAAAAAGAACGATGCCGAACGAACAGACGACTTTTGGAAGTATAAACGAAACGCGAAACCCTGCTCTGCATAACTGCATGTCGATAACTTACCCCACGGTGGAGACGACTCCGGTTTTGTTGTCGATCTGGAAAACGTTTTCCGTCTGGTTGGACAGCGAGTACGTGATTTTGGCGTTCACGCCCACGTCCGCGTCGTGCGCCTTTGCGGTCAGCACCTCGGTGCCGGGCGGCACGTCTTCGAGCAGCGCCGCTTCGTACTTGCTCCGCTCGAAGCTCGGGCTGTTGTCGTTCTCGTCGTCCACCATCACGGTCAGGTTGCAGTGGCCCGCCGCGGTGCCGCCACGGTTCTGCGCCGTGATCTGCAGCTGATACTTGGCCTGCACTTCTCGGTCCAGCGTTTTGGCCGTCAGCTCGCCCGTCTTCGGGTCCAGGTGGAACTTGCTGCCGCCGTTGCCGCCGACAATGCTGTACACCGCCTGGCCGTTGGACGCCCAGTCCGGGTCCACGGCCACCACGGTGCGGATCACCGACGGGTCCTGGTTCTCCGGCACCATCAGCGTGTGACACGAGTCGTGCTTGAACTTGGGACTGTGGTCGTTCACGTCCAACACGCCCACCTCGACGGTCACCACGTCCATGCTGGACTTGGTCTCGTCCGTCGCGTAGACGGGAAACACGTAGCGAGACGCGCGCTCCCGGTCCATTCGGTTCTGTAACGTCACAATCCCGCGGTCTTTGTCCACGCGAAAACAGTTTTCGGCCACGCCTTCCGGTATGCTGTACGAAATCCCTAAAAATAGAAAACAAATAATTGCCGGTTAAAAATTTAAAATATTATAACACGGTTTCGAGATTAAAATTACAGCGTTCGTTTTTACTCGAGACAGAGAGAGAGAGAGAGAGAGAGAGAGGGAGAGATATAGATTGATAGACAGAGATGGATAGAGATAGATAGAGAGCTGGAGAGAGAGAGAGCGACTATGTGACTAACCTTTACGGCGATTATCGCAATTAACGTTAAATTGTTTTCATTTAAAACGAATACTAATTTTCAGTACCTGCTCATACGTGATGAGGAGAGACGTGGTAGTGAATAGCGATGCAGTTTCGTCGACGTGATTTAAATAATATAATAGCAACTTATAATAATTACTAGTTTGGTTATTTTTAAATATATATATACGTATAATAACGCCAACCTTGTATAATATACGATTTTATATTACTCGCGTTGTGCGCGCGCAGGCAACTGTAGGTTATAATAACGTTAGCAATCAACGTTTCGGTTTTCAATCGATAGTTTACTATAATTATACTCTTTTATTAGGTATTGCCAATTTAACGACTTTTAATATCGGGTCGCGCGCTTTAATATACGAAATCCAATCATCTCTCGCGCTTTGTGGGGTGTCCTATATATGCTAAACAGTTTCGACGGCCATTAAGTACCGAATTCTAGATTGTGATCGGGTGCGTGTATTTTTTTTTTCACACATAGCGTCCGAAGGTCAGATCTATTTTCATTGGATAGACGAAAATAAAATATATTTCTGAAAAAATTTAGTGCCATTTTATGCGTTTTCTGTGTATACTCGTTATAGTTTTAAACTGCAGTAAACCACTATCGCGTCCTGACCTATTACACATTATTTTTTACACACGATACTTGTGACTGTGCCGACAGTCCGCATACGTATAAAACCTATTTTCGGTATTTCATAGCGTGTGAAACGTTTTCTGATTTGAAAAAACACGCGCAGATTATGATCGACTTTATTGCACGCGCGATAGTTGTAAACGTAGGAAATATGGTTTTTTTTTTTTTTTTTTTTACGACATTTATTATACGCGATAAACATTTATTTTCATTTACGTATTAGATAAGTTTTGAAAATATTTATTTCAAATAACGGAACTCTAATCCGAGAGGAGTCGGATCCGAAATAGTTTTTCGGTCGGGCGAATACAGAGTTTTACAGGTGACGCGTTCGAAAAACCATTCTAAATCGTATGACAACGAGATAGATTTTCAAAAATCCACCTCTCTCTCTCTCTCAAGCCCAAAACAATTATAATTTATCGATAAATGGCCCACACTCACGGTTGTCGTTGGCGCTGACGGCGACTTTGGTGACGAAACTGCCGACCGGCGCGTCCTCCGACACGTTGGCCGCGTACAGCTTCTGCGCGAACTGCACCGACTGCTCGGCCGCGCCGGCCGCGAACGACACCTCGAGCGCGAGGTGCGCGTGCCTGGCCGGCGTGCCCCTGTCCGACACGGTGATGTTGAGCGCGTGCTTGGCGTCCGCCGCGGCCGGCGGCCGGGCCAGCACGAGCGCGCCCGTGTCGTAGCCGATGGCGAACGTGCCGCGCTCGTTGCCGCCGCCGATGGTGTACACGGCGCGGCCGTTGTCGCCGGCGTCGCGGTCCACGGCCACCACGTTGCACAGCCAGTCGCCCGGCCGGGCCGCGGCGTCCACGTGCAGCCGGCGGAACGCGGGCGACACGACCCGCGGCCCGTTGTCGTTGACGTCCAGCACGGCCACGCGCACGGTGACGTCGGCGTACAGCCGCTCGGACGCGTTGGCCGCCTGGTCGGTGGCGCGCACCACGAGCACGTACTGCCGCGCCGTCTCGTAGTCCAGCGGCTCGGCCAGCGTCAGCGTGCCGGTCAGCGGGTCCAGCGCGAACGGCGCCGTCGCCGGGCCCTGTTGCACCACCGTGTACCGCAGCTCGGCGTTGGCGTCCGCGTCCGCGTCCGACGCCGTCAGGTTGTGCACCGCCGTGCCCACGGCCGCGTCCTCGGCCACCGTCACAGACACCGGGTCGTCCGGCCACCGCGGCGCGTTGTCGTTCACGTCCAGCACCTCGACGCGCACCGACACCGAGCTGCTCTGCGGGTTCGTGCTGGCCCCGGTGTCCAGCGCGTGCACCTCCATCTCGTACACGGACCGGGTCTCGCGGTCCACGCGGCCGGCCACGATCAGCGCGCCGGTGCTGCGGTCCAGGTCGAACACCTGTTGGCCCACGTCCGCGTGCCGCAGCGTGTACTTGACCTGCCCGCGGCCGGCGGACGCGGCGCCCGCGCCCTCCGAGCACGCGATCCGGCCGGCTATGCTGCCCACCGCCGCGTCTTCCTTCACCTGCGAACACACAAAGTTTGTTACGTTAAAATCCACGTAGAATTTCATGAAAAACATGATGGATTTACAGGGGGGAGGGGGCCGTTTAGTTTTTTCGCAATAGCTTTTCGCGTTTTGTAATTTTTTATAATTTTTAAGTAGGTATTTTGGTTCATTTATAACAATTTCGAGTCGATAATATTTTAGTTATGATTCGTAAGCGATAATATTCAACGCTATTATACACACGATAGCGTAACGAAATATCGTTGATAATTTCTGAAAGTTTTATGGAAAGAAAATAAAACGGTACGACAACGTGCAATATACCATGACGTATCCTGGTTGCCGAAGGCTACGAGGTTGCTACGGCATATCTAACGCAAAAAGTTGTATCCAGCCCAAAAACATATCTATACGGTGAAATGAAAAAAAAAAATGGTACGAGTAGTATATACGAGTTCGACACCGATGTATTTATTATTCCGGTCGTATTATATTTATTATTTCCCGTAGACGGTTTATTCGCGGGAATTCGCGCCGCCCGTAATGCATGAGAAGGTTCTAAACGTTTACCGTTGTCGTGCGTGGTAAAAATGTATGTATTTGTGTGCGCTGCAGTGCACAAAAGGCGAGTTTCGGTTAAGGAATTCCATTAGTATTCGTCGGTCTAGAGCAGTACATTTCATTTGGGAACAATCGTCGGACGATCAGCTCTCTGGCCGGTTATCGAGTGGTTTTGCGACGTAGGTACTGCGCGCGAGGGAATAATATCTATCGGTCGGACGGTGGTTTTTTCTCCTCTAGAATCTCATTTCATAAAACTCGACCAATGCGCCTCTTAATTAAACCGATTCAAATCGAAAACGTATAAATCTTCAAGGTCCGCGTGGTATTTAAAACTATTAATGCAAATCTCGTTAGTTCGTGACTAATTCAGTATCTGATTCGAATCGTCGGGCAAAGAGAGAGAGAGAGAGAGAGAGAGAGAGAGAAAGAGGAAAAAAGTTGTTCACGAAAAGTCCACGTCGGACGACGACGGGCGGCGGAATATACGTTTAGAAAATCACTGGGGCACAAAGAGACGTTCATTAGGGCCGAAAAGACAGACCACGACGGCGATGGCGACATGAGTCGGTCGGCGCAATAATAATAATAATATGTAAAACACAAGAAGTTCGATTTTGTTCGGTTTTGTTTTGTTTTGTTTTTTTTTTATGCAAGTGATTTTTCTTTTTGCACTCGCGTAACAATGCCTTATCGTGAGCACTGGATCTCGTCGTTTGTGTGTATGTGTAGGTATGAGAAGAGAGATAGAGAGACGGAGAAAGGAATAAATAAATGAAAAAAAGAAAAAAGTCGAACAATAAATATAAGTAAAGAGAAGTCACCGTGAACAAACGCGGCGCAAAGAGTATAAATGCGTATATACATATATATACACCGTCGTCGTCGTCGTCTGGAACCCGGTTTCAATTGAATATGGGCGAATTGTTTTTATCTCGTATATTTTATTCTTTATTTCGGTCGCAATCGTATTTCTCAGTTACACATACACACACACACACACACACGAGCGCTCGCTAAAAAACCAGTTTCGATTTTTCAAGCTCATTGCTGCGGCGGCAAATGCGAGTTGTATATTATTATATTTATTTTATCATTTGATTTGTTTATTCATTATTGTTATTTTTTTGTCATTATAAACAATAACCACGCGAAAATGAACAGGTTAACGTAATGACTTTATCTAGATTTTTGGGTATTTTCGAAATGCAGCGTATCATCTCCGTCTACACGCATACACGTACGCGATACAAACTCGCGCGCGCACAATTAGTATTTGGGGACCTCCTTTCTCCGTTGATTTATGTTCTCCAGATAATCCAATTTATTCCGGACCGCAGAAATGCGCACCAGGGGCGGGGCGTATCGCAATATCAGAGGGAAAAAAAAAATAAAAAATATATATATATATTATATTATGTACGCGCACGAACGGAGACATTCAAATTTATTGCCGAGCGAAAAAATTGGGCGACAAAAATCGTCGTACACGTTTTGTACGCCGGGGGAACTGGTTATTCGGATGATATCGTGTTTTCCGATTTATATAAATGATTATCGAAAACTCGGTGGCATTGTGTGCGGTAGAGACTGCGTTATTTATTTAGACGAATTTAGCGACCTGTGCGGAGAATTTTTGGCCGCGAGCGGATTCGGGTATCCGCCATGTTTGTACGCGTGTACGCACAAGTCGCCCTGGAATCGGAGCGCACACCCGGTCAGCAATCGCAGCTTTTTTTTTTTCATAACGAGGTCGATGGGGAAGGGGTGAAAGAGAAATATTCGTATTTTCGACGATTCGAAAATATTTCATTCGGGTGGTGACAAAACCCCCGGGGGTCGGCGCTTTCGTACGTCCGGCGGAAACGGGCGAGGGCGGACGAGGGGAACGCGAAACTCGTCTTACCTGAAACACGAGGCTGGAGCTGGTGAACGTGGGCCGGTTGTCGTTCAAGTCGAGCACCTCGACCCTGAGCATGCGAATCGTCTGTTTGGGCGGATGTCCGTTGTCCGTGGCCGCCACCGAGAGTCGGTACATGGATTTGTCCTCGTGGTCCAACGACACTTTCGTCCTGATCACGCCCGTGATGCGGTCGATGAAAAACTCGCCGTTGCCGTCGGAATCGCGACCTGAAAAAAAAAACATAATGTGAGGGGGGTTGTAGACGTCGCCGTGTTTCGGGATGGACGGAATTCAACGTATCACGTCCATGATTCCACATGTCTATGCTACACAGAGTTATATAGGGATAAATAACTATAAAACCTGCTGGTTATACGAAGTGCCTGAAATTTTCGATTTTCGAATCGGAAACGGAAAAAAAAACGAACTCGATTCGATCCCGCGATAACTACCCCCGGGGCGATGGACGTCGTCGCCTTACCTTTGAGTATGGAATACGTGAGCGTGGCGTTGTTGCCCTGGTCCGGGTCGGTCGCCTTGACGGTGACCACCTCGACGCCGGGCGGCTGCTGTTCGCGGACCGCCACCACGTCCTGTTGCGGGTCCACGATGACGGGCGCGTTGTCGTTGACGTCCGTCACGGCCACCTTGACCTTGACGCGCTTGCTGCGACCCCTGATGCCTCCGTCCTGGTCCCTGGCCTCAACGATCACCTCGTGCCAGGCCCGGGTCTCTCGGTCCAGCGGTTCCTTGGTGCTCAGTTCCCCTTTAAAAATCACACAAAAAAACGCCTTTAGAACGACAATAAAATATTATACGTGAGTATTGTTTTTCGTTTTTGTTTTCGTTTTTGTTTTTTTTTTCGTGTGCGCAGCTTGCAAGCGTGTTTGCACAAACGAGCGTCATAAAAACAAGAAGAACGGAGACAGAGGGAGAGGAATCTCGGGTTTTACGATCCTTTCTCGACCGCATCGTCGTTGGGTCGGGTCCGGGTACGGCGGCGACGGCGGCGTATTATTATGTGTTTGCGTTTCTTTATCGCGAGCGATTGCGCCTCACACCGCGCACAAGAACGTTACAATCCTTCGAGTGTGTATACATTAGACATACGTGTACCTATACAGTTTAGGACTCGTCTGTTATTTATACATTATACAACGCGCTTTCTATGTACGCCAACGGACGTTTCCCGTCGTATTATTCCTTTTTTCGTCGTCGTCGTCGTCCTTTCTTATTTTTATTTACGTATATATATATATTATTTTTTTTTTCCGTTTTACGACCGTCTGCGCGGTATATACTATGGTAAATATTAGGATTGTATCATAAACGCGCGCGCGCGCACGCGGACGGGTTAACGCGCCGCCGAAAGGGGTTATATTATAATATTGTATACGGGTTCGCGGGCGGGGGATGAAGAAAGGTTGACGTTTTTAATAGCGTTTCGGTGTATATTTATTTGTTACACACACACGCGCGTCAATATTTAGCCGTGTGCGGGGCGGCGGCGAGGGCTTTAGTCGATCGCGCGGTATCCATCCACCGGTATTTATGTATTTACGGACGTACCTAATAGCCGGCGGCGGGTATACTCGAATACATGACGTATATACAGGGTGTCTCGTGACGATTTACTAGTAGTTTCGAGTGGCGGGGCCGGGAGGTTTTTCGTCGTTAAATATTAAAATATTACTATAGCGTGCACTCGAAACGGGCAAATCCTGATGCGAAGTCTGTGCGCGCAAACTATACGTATATATTATACATTACGCGTTTCGGGTACACGAGAGCCGTAAACATACGAGATAGAGAATAGAAGAAATAATAAAAAAAAAAAAAAAACACACGGATAAACGGTCTCGGCTCGGGCGTGTGATGTGAGAAACCTGCGGTCGGTACGTATAGGAATTTCAAAATCGATACCACGTTTCTGGGCGTAAACGAGTTCGTGTTACAAATACGCGTCGTACGAGTGAACGCGGGCGCGCTCACACACGAATTATTATTATTTTTATTCTTCTCTCTAATGATCGATGCAATCAGCGGCGGTGGCCGTACGGGTAATTAGAATTAGACGTTGGGGAGGTGGGGGTGAGGAGGAGGAGAACACACGAAAAGAATCCGCCGCCGCCGCCGAGAGAGAGAGAGGAACAATCGGTTTCGACGACGACGACGACGATTCTCGCGTAGGCAGCCGTTTAATTAACGCGGCGTTCGCACAACCGTCGGCGGCTGTACGGAGGAGTATAGTCGATGGGTGATATGACACGGCCGTGAATTTTTAATATCGTAAATAGTTATAGGTTAACGGCGGGCGTTCGGTTTGCGGGCGCATTGTTTGCGGCCGTATCCGCCTCTGTCGAGCGTCTATTACTACGTACATCGACGTTATTGCGTATAATCGTATTTCACGTCCTTCCGCGTATGCCCGCCGGTGTCGCATGTGAACTTGGGATATCATCGATTTTACCACCCCACCGCGAAGTTCCCGGATCACAAATCATCCCCCTGAATGGGGATACCGAAAAAACGAGCGAGAAAAATGAGACTTCCTAGCGCGCGCGCGCGTGTGTATGAGTACAGGTAATTATTGACATCGGCGGGTTTTAACCGAGCCCATTATTGTCGTTGTTGCGTTGCGGCGGCGGCACAGTGTGCGCCGAGCAATAAACTCGCGGAGATGATAAAACAAATGAAACAATGGAGATTTCGCGTTGTAAGAGAAGGCAAAAAAAAAAAATTATAGGTATACATTTTCAAACATATGAATACACAAGTACTTATATAATACGCATGCGGTATTATGTGCGTATAATATGTACGTTCCAGACGGTTACTGCGTCATGCGGCAGCTCCGGCGCGTACGATACGGGGCGATAACCGATTGTTAATTTGTATATTAGTCCGATCGGGTTGGAATGGATAACAATTTATTTCGTTTCGCCGCGCCCATCCGAACGTCAAGTCCGAGGCCTCGGATCGATCCGATTCATTCGATAGAAAACGCCGCTTTACAACAACAAAGATAGTGTCGTTTCAGTGGTTTTTACAATTATTTAGAAATCGCAACGATGGAAAATTAGCAGAGAGCAACAAAAAAAAAAAGAAGGATTAACAGAAGAAGAAACAAGAACCGACGTTATAAAATCAATGACACGTTCTATTCGCTTTGTTTGAAAATGTTATTTTTTCGTAGTTGTTGTTGTAATTGTTGTTGTTGTTGTCGTCGTCGTGGCATTTAATCCACTGTTATAGATCCATCAAATGTCGTCTTTTATTTACGGTACATTAAAATAATAATAGCCTGTCTGGTTCGGATGATTTACGGCACACGGAGTTGAAAAATATTCGTGAAATATTATTTTCACTAGAAATCCGGAAAATTTGTTTTTTACACGATTATAATTATGTGGTTTGAAATTATTATTATTATTATTATTATTTTTTTATGCGTATATAAAATAAAAAAACAAGGCCTAAGGAGTTTTTGATTTCTCTGCGCGCATATACCGATATACCTACACATATCTTGACATAAAGCTGTCAATATAAATATCGAGAAGACCATTAAATTTTATCTAGTATAAACCTAAATAAAAGAGACTTTAATTTGGTTGTTTTTTTTTTTTTTCTAACGAATAAAACAAAACAAAAGTCGGGTTCGGAAGAGAGAACAGACACACACAGTGACCGGGAAACGTGACTTTTATGTAAATAATATTTATAATATGCCCCTTTCGACGAGTTCAAGATAATAATATTACGTAAAGCGACACGACGATTTTTTCACTCGCACGTACACACGTGTGTGTGTGTGTGTGTGTAGCACACATACGTACACTAATCACGGAGCGCAACGAAGAAAACACATTTCAGAGGGGATCAGAAATCGGAATTGTTATTATTTTTCGTCCGTTCCGGCGTATGATTAATTATTCATATTGAAAATACCAATTTGTAGGCGGGCCGTTCGTCGTCTGCGTCGTCGTCGTCGTCGTCGTCGTCGTCGCTGTTGTGTATATCTACAGTATATATATATATATACACATTTTATATCATATATATAGCCGGCGGCGAGGCGATGTAATAAGGAGCCACCACTGGAGAATAAGTAAGCGATCGAGCAGCTATACGGTTAAAGCCAGCCAGCTAGGTAGGTCTATATCGGGCCGCAGGGTGTTTTTGACCTCAAGGCCTCTTCGATTGTTTTTTTTTCATTTCATTTTTTCTATCAACTGCTGTAGCAGCAGCAGCAACAGCGACGTGTGCACTGTTACTTCGGGTGGGATTCTGCGCCGAGTCGTAAACACACACACACACACACACATGGGTAATATTATCATAACCCCGATCGACGGGCAACAGCTATAAAAAAAAAAAAAACTACTACTACCAATTCAGAGTTGACGCTGTCGACGACGACGACGACGAAAACGCACGCGAACAAGACACGCACAAAACCAAAATCTATCTACCCGGGTATAGGACATGAGAGTATCGTGTGTGTATATATATACAAGTGTGTGTATACGAATAAACCGAGTGAACCCGTAATTTGGCAGCAGCAGCAGCCGTCTCCGCCGCCGTAACCGCACCACCCGACCTCCGGGCCCGTACTATTCCGACCCAAATTTTCTACATAACTACCATAATTTACTAGGAAATTGCCTTTGCGCAGCCGCCGCCGCCGCCGCAATCGATACGCACACACACACACACATATAATATATAATGTATTTGTAAATATATACGTATATATATATAAATATTATTCTTTTATTATTATTATACGAATATTTTCGATACCAGACTGCCGTATAATTAGTATAGGTACTTATAGGAGAATATAAGAAAACGTGGGTGAACCGTGGCCGCCGTTGTTATTCCAAACTACCTGTTGCGGTAACAAAAAAAAAATAAAAAAAATAACTACGGAAGTTTCTTTTTTTCTTTTTTTTATTATTATTGACAAATACTACGGTTTTTTCTACAGGTTTTTTTTCTTTTTTTTTTTACCGGTCGTTTTGCACGCACTCTATCAACGCGATGGAGGCGGCGGCGCGGCGATAATATTACAACTGCGTTCGGGTGTGTGTGTATGTGTGTGTGTTGCCGAGAGAATGCGCGCATATAAGTAGTCGTCGATGCGACCTCTCCTAACACACGCAGTTTATATACATATATTTATATATATATATATATATGTATACGAATAATAATAATAATATAATAAAAACTTAAGTGGTTATGAGTATATATACAGAGACAAGTATTTCTATTCAGTTTGTTTATTCTCGTGTTACGCGTGTCAGTCAAAATCGTATACATACGATACGTCATAATAATATAATAAAAAGCTTGGCCCTAAAAAAGCGGCCAGTCATCGGGACGGGAGGGGAAAACGGACACATATATCGCGGACGCGTTTCACTGCTGTCCTGTCGGACGCGCCGCCGTATAATGGTACAACGACGGTGTGATATTTGTCGTCGTGCCGGACGAGAACGAGAAATCCGTCGTCGGCCAGCAGTCGTTCTACGGGCAGGCGGCCAATTTACGTATATAGTGAAACGTTTTTATTCGACCGAGGGCGCTAATACGGAAATCGGGAACGTTGTGTAACATAGCCCCGTGGCTCTGCCGAGAAAAATTTCGCCCACAGTTTCGGAGCGACGACGGGTAAAACGTACAAAACGTTGCTCCGTGCGGGTCGTGAAAACGGGACTTGCCGTTCGTGTCGCGTTGCCGGGGGAGCAAAGATCTCTACGGCGGCGGCGAATTAATTAAACTCGCGCGCGTGCGGACGGCCGTGTGCTGGTATGTCAGGACAACGCAGACGACGAAACTTCCGCACAGATTTTCGAGCTCGTAATTAATCGTCGGCGAGAAAAATGAAAAAACACATGGTGTGCACATTGTCGACAGGCCGATTCGGAGGCAAGAAATTGAATAGTCGACGGTATACGCTGCAAAACGCGTCGCCGGGGACGTTTCGGGGGGGGGGGACAAGGATAATAATTATTTTCATAGATCGGACCGTCACTTACCGGAATACAGGTTGATGTTGAAACTGGAGTTGGCCGGTATGAGCGAGTACCGGACGAGCGCGTTGTCGCCGGCGTCGCGGTCCGTGGCGGACACGGCGCCGAACGACGCGCCCGCCGGCCGGTTCTCCTCCACGTGGAACTCGTAATGTTCCCGGTCGAACTCCGGGTCGTTGTCGTTGACGTCGGCCACGGTGACCGCCACGACCACGGTGGCCGCGAGCGGGCTCGGCGACCCGTTGTCCGCGGCCACCACGGTCAGCTCGTACGTGTCCTGCGTCTCCCTGTCCAGCGGGCCCTTGACGTACACCCAGCCGGTGCCGGGGTGCACGTCCAGCGATCCGCCGCCGTCGCCGCCGGACACGCGGTACGTGACGCGCGCGTTGTTGCCGCTGTCGCCGTCCAAAGCCGTCACCTGCACGATCTGTCAACAAGGTATAATAAATTAATATTAAACATGCGTTTTTTCCACGTGAAAATCGTCACAAAGCTAAACTACGTTAAAATAATTATGATTTAGTTTGAAAAGTCGATCACGGGGTAAGTAAAGAGTGCCGCCGCGACAATAGTAGGATTTCCGCCGCCGTACGTAACGATATTATAATTTACAGCGTCTTTTCGACGGGAGATTTATGCGCGCGATTCGTTTATTATAATAATAATAATATTATGTAGAACGCGCTGATATATTATCGTCGTAATCGTCGTATACGACAATATATAACGGCGGATTAATCGAATTCGAGATTAACGTCGGCGGGCGGCACACTAATTTATTGGCGTCCGCCAGCAGATTACTGTCCGCGCGGGTCGAGCATTTACACGCGAGTATTTTTCACACGCGCGCGCGCGCGCGCGCGCGCGCGATACGCATCTAAATCCGACACGTTGTCATCGCCGGCTGGAAAACCGCCTCGCCTCCTCCTCGTCGTCGTTTAATATTTTATTTTAAATCGCCACATTATCATTATCGTCGTTGTTATTATTGTTATTGTTGTAGTTATATTGCCGTCATCGCGTGCGCGACGCACGTAGGTCGAATATAATACGACGAACGCACACACACACAGGAGAGAAGGAAACACGACGGCGAAACGGTCGCGGTATCCTATTATTACTATTATTATTATATACGCGGTAAGAGGTTACCACCGGCGACAACCGCGGCGCGCTGCATTCCCGCGAGCTTGAACTATACTCGACCCCGGCGAGCGAGCGAGCGAGCGAGAGACCCGTCGCCGGGGTAAGGGGGGGGGGCACACATCCATCCATCCATCCATCCATCAATCACCCGGGCCCGGCCGGCGTGGTGACGAGTAATTATCGGAACGCGCAGTTCTGCCAACACAATGACGCATTGTTCGCGCCTCGTTGGGGGCCTCTCCTTACCCACCCCACTTCCCCTCGCCGATATTATATTATAATATATATATATGTGTACCTACGCGCGCGCGCGTGTGTCTAGAATCTCGAAATCGGTCGTCGGCGGCCGAATAATAATGTCAAAAGTATTTTTTTTTCCCCCTTATTTTTCCTACTCCTCTCGAGTCTTTGGCGGTGTCGACGCTGCGCTCCGATCGATTTGAATTGTTGTTGCGTATACACAAGGGCGGCGGCGGCGGCGGCGGTGCGCGAACCACGGGGCGTTTCGTCCCGAATGGAAACGGACGGGAAAAAAAAAAAAATAATAATAATACGCCTAATAATCATTAACTCCTTCCAGCGCGCACACGTAACATAATATCATATCGCGTACGAGATTATCAGCCATATTATACGCAGGCGGGTCGATAACACCACCTATGTAATGCAGCGGCATTGACGCATTGTTGTTCCGCGTTATTATTATTCCGATATTATTTTTATTATTAACTAGCCGTCGTCGTTTATTGTTTAATTGGTTCGCCCCACGGAATATTTTTCATTCGCCGCGTGTTCCTCGCCCACCAGCGCGCCGCGATCGTCGCGATCCAACAACAACAACACCCCATTGTGAAATTCCCCATACCGCTCTCGTATAAGCCGCGTTAGTTGCGCCGTCGTCGAGCAGGTATTTAACGTTTTCAGCGAATCGTACCCGGCCGAGACGAGGACTGAGAAGTAGGAGCGTAGAGATCGGCGAAACGCGCGTATAATCTCGTACAATACATCCGCGGCGCGGGTGTAATTAACCGCGATATAGGCTCTAGAATGCGACGACGAGGACAATACCGTCGTCGTCGTGCGGCCGCCCGCCGCCGTACGCGTGTTCCGTTAGAGCGAAATCGCTGCTGCGAGGGAGACCGTGTGACCCCTCTCGCGGCCGTCGTCGTCGTCGATGGTCATTGCGCGCGCCCGTTGTGTACCGTTATTAATTAACGAGAGTGTCGTGACGACGACACGTGGGAATAATAATATAAGCAAGCGGCCGTCGACTCGTTTTTCGGTTCAGGCCGCCGCGTATACGGTTCGGATTTGATTTGATTTTTTTTTTTTCATTTTCGGGACGGAAACGCGCTCGCGTAATAATTATTACTCGCGCGATAACGACGTTTTAATACTAGCCGTCGTGCACGACTCTCTACGCGCGGCCTCGTTAAACGACGAATCCGTTCGGAAAACGATTATCGAACGGCGCGCGGCGCCGCGGACGTGACGCGCGAAACAACTGACCGAGGTGGTCCGTCGTCGTATGATGATATAATGTGATCTCGGAACATCGACACGTACGCCGTTACAAAATAGACCGGCGGCGGACAGAGGTTCCCTGAGCGCGCGTCGCGAGAGCAGCCGGATTCGGATGATATAATAATACCTCGTACTATCCGGAGAGTTCCGTCAAAGGAACGCGATCCTAGTAAACGCGTAGAAATACTCGTACGAAAAAAAAAAAAATCTTTAAACGAATTAAAATGTAAAAAAATGCGTTTGAAATGAAAAAAATAACATAATATTACTGAATCATCGCACGACGAGACAAAGTTATCGTACTTGTACAACGCTCACGAGGAAAAAAAAAATGAAAAAGTCATCGCTATTATGATGACGTATTAAACATCATAATATAATATAATATAGGTACGATAAGCGATGTACGAGGTGCAGTCGTAGGGGAATAAAGTGCAGGTGTAATCGTGACGAGGGATCTGTAGGGTGTCCTCGCAGGCCTGCATAGAATTTCGATACGAAAAGCGATCGTTTCTAACAAAGATTTGTCAGATGACGTAGCGTAAAAATTTATATTTTATTTAGTGGAATGGTTATTTTTATAATTTCAAAACACATTGTGAACACATCGTCGACGACACAGCGAAAAAACAATAGACCCTAGTTGTACACATGCAGCGCGTTGGGGGAGGGAAAGACGTGAACTATCAAAATTGAATAGAAAATATAAGGGTAGTTTGAGACGTTTGAACAACGCGTGTATTTCTGCGAGAGAAGAATGTGAAAAATGTCGTCTCGTACCGAGAAATCGAATATATTTTTCCATATTCGACCGTATAAACGACGTGATATAGATATACGTATAAAAAAGGGCCCGTACCTGTGAGTCGACCGGCAGCGATTCCAAAACGGTGGCCGCGTAATGAGGCCGTTCGAATACCGGCGGGTTGTCGTTGATGTCCTGCACGTCCACGACCAGCGTCATGTTGTCGGATAGCTGCGGCGAGCCCGAGTCTCTGGCGATCACGGTCACCGTCAGCCGATGCACCGTCTCGTAGTCCAGCCCGTGGATCAGGCTGATGGTGCCGCGGTTGTGGTCCACTTGGAAGTACGACGGCTCCTGCGTGGAGGCTATCAGCTCGTAATGCACCTCGCCGTTGACGCCGGAGTCCGGGTCGGCGGCGTGCGCGGTGTATATCGGCGACCCGGTGGCCACGTTTTCCGGCACGGCGATCCTCACCGAGCTGGAATCGAAGCGCGGAGAATTGTCGTTTCTGTCCTCGATCAATATGTTGACCTGCGCGTGAGCAAAAACGATATGTATTAATTCGAGTGGTAATAATCATACGTAACGTCACGATTGAAATAGTCCAAAAGGAGTATTTAATTCGGAGGACGGGCTCGATTGATAAAATGAAAATCGGGGGGCTCTATACTCCTATGATCCAAGTATAAATAAATAAATCGTCGACGAGTACGAGTGTTGTTCGTTATGCGGTACGGCGAAAAGGTAGGCTATATAATATTACCCGAGTGCGTAATAAATAATATTTCGTCGATATTTACTATCGGGAAAAAACAAACGATATAATATAGTGCGTGTTGTAAACGCGTTCGGAAAAAAAAAACCGTCACGCCGAGCCCGAGCGAGATTTATATTTTTATTGTGCTCGTATACCATATAATAATATAACACAAACGGCGCAACAGTTCGAGTTGTAAAGGTTTCTCGTCAAGTCGACGGAAACTCGTAAACGTCAACTCACCCCGTTCGTCCCGTTTAGGCGCTTCGGGGCCGAGGCAATTAAAACGTTTTTACAACTAATCTGGAGAATTATCGTCGAACCGACTTTGCTGCCGCACCGACTGCAACGGTTGATTCCGCGAAAACGTCGAAGGAAAAAAAACACGACGAGAAAAGCGAGACTGACACTCACCTGAGTGTGCGCTCCGTAATATTTGTCCGTCGCCGAGTAGGCTTTGACGTTGAGCAAAACCGATTCGAACGTCTCGTGGTCCAACGCGGCCGCCGTCCTGATCACTCCTTTCACCGGGTCCACGGCGAAATATCCGTCCGCCTCGTCCGAATGTATGGCGTATCTCACCGAGTCCGCGTCGTCCAAACCTGCAACAAAACAACCGACGACGTATTAATAACATATATTATATTAATTTATATTATAAAGTAATAATTCTCGCGTAATATATTATATTTAAACATCGTGTGCACGTTATAATAATAGTATTATATACGTAATATACGCGAATACGGTTTTTTTTTTTCTCTTCTTTTTCGTGGTCTTAACAACATCTCACGTTAATATATCATATTTTTATGTACACACAACGTTTTCCCATAAATTATACATATAACGTGTGTGTGTGTGTGTGTATAATTTGAAATACGACGACGTCGAGACAATTAGACAGTCGCATTACGCACACTGCACTCGCGTATTATATACGCGTATCTATATATATAGGCGAGAGTGACAAACCCGTCGTCAACAATGGAAGACCGTTGTGCGTTTAAATATTCATATACGCGTACATATGAAGTCACACACACACACACACACACACACATCAACACTGCGATGGCGTTAAACGCGTACGTCGACGTTAGGTATATAAATATATATTTATATAATATAATATAATATGACAACGACGAGTCGACGACGACGGCGGTGCGCGGTGTACACACACACACACACATTCAGAAATTGACCGGTAGCCGTTGTGTGCGCGGCGGCGAAGATTACATAATTTCGACGGAGACCGGTTTGTTTTGTACATAAAGAAATAGAGAAGAAGAAGAAGAATAATAATAAGAAAAAACACTCGGCGCGTTTAATTAACGTTGTTTCCGATTGAAAAATAGGATTTAATGAATAAAAAAAAAAAAACGGAATATGATCAATAACGATCGCGCGTGGGGTTCGTCGTCGATATAGGTTTATCATATACGTATACGATGCACACGCGTATATAATAATATGTGCGCATTATATTATGCGCCGTGCGACGCGCGAGAGTCCCCATAAAGCGCTTCTAACCGGTTAATCTTCTCCCGGCCGCCGGCAGACAGATATCAATCAATATACATAATATTAAAAAAGGAAAAAGGATAAAAAAAAATAATACGAATCCGGAGGGCGGCGGCCGGATGAAATAGTGCGAGCGACGCGCGCGCGGCCGCGAAAGGGTGGCGAGCGCGCAAGGCCGCGGAGGAGATTAACATTTAATTAAAAATCCGGAAACACCGGTTGACCGCGAGAGGACGCGATCGACATATTATACGCGAAGGAACGGACGGACGCGCGAGATCCAGAGGGAATGTAGTAATAATATCTTCTGCGCGTGATTTTTTTTTTTTTTTCCTTACACACGAACGATTTACATAAACCTCCACGTCGCGTAGAGCGCGACGATTTTCGTTATTTACATTATTATTATTATTATTATTATTATTATTATTATGTCTCGCGTACATTATTCACGGAAAGATCGTCACCCCGCGGTCCACCCGTACGGAGAGATATACGACGAGAGGCGCGCGCACGAAAATATGACATGTTAGGTTTTTTTTTCCTTCTCCTATCTGCTTCGTCTATTGTTGACTCGTCGTAAATTCGTCGTCGTCGTCGTCGTCGGCCGGCCGGCCGGGGGGGAAAAAAAAACGGAACGCCACGCGTTCCGGTTTATTTAATTTGAATAAAATTTTAATAACGCGACGAGAAATTCGTTTGGACCGGCGGCGGCGGCGATAAATAACTACTGCAGCGCGAAGCCGGGGCGAGATAAGTAAACGGACATAAATTGTGGTCGTTATGTTTATATGCGCGCGTGCGTGCGCGCTCGCTCGCGTTCGTTTATATATTATATTATTATAACGCGTGTGTGACCGTCCGAGAGGCATATTTACGCGCGTTTTTCGTCGATATAGTAACGTCATTATCCGCTGCGGAGAGGAGAAAAGATATGAGCTTTTTTTCCAACGTCATACGTCGCTGGGAACACGTGTATAACTGCGATCACGTATATATGTACATCGGCCGTGCGAGCCGCGGCGCGCGTGAGAATACATAACTATACCGATCGATCGGGTCGATTAGATACAAACGCGCACACGTAATATATTTACATTATAATACATAATGTATGCGCGGAAAACGGGCGAACTAGTTAGTTATACACCACCAGTATACTATATAGTCGGCGAATTTTAATCAGAAAGTCGCGAGCACATTTTTTTTTTTCTTACGCACGCGTACGTCATTTCGACGACGACGGGATCTGCCGCCCGCCGCGGATCGCCCGTACTCTTAATAAAGCGCGCGTATTATTATAATGAGCTGCGCCGCGCGCCGGTGGAGCGTTCGTGACGTGTGGCCACCGAATTTCCATCGGCCGCCGTATATTTACGTATACCGGCGCGTGTAAATAATATATGCCGCACGACCCGAGAGAGACGCACGGAGGATATTTTATATATAACTTACCCCCCCGGAACGGATCGTGATCGGATGCGAAATAAAGACGTATTGCGAGTCGCCGGCGTACTTCACGACTTTGGAATATCATTCCTGCAGCGCGCGCGCGCGCGTACACATACATTCCGTTTTATTTTTTCTCTACGTATTATATTCGCCTTTTGTGTCGTGCTCCGTCTCGATAATACGTGTACGCGTGTGTGTAGCTGCGCCGTTTTCAACCTGCACACGCCGCCGCCGCCGCCGCCGTACGGACGCGCAATAACACGCGCGTGCAGCATACGACTTTTCCGCACGAAAGATTCCGGTCGTCCGCACAACAACCCTTCCCGCGGCGTCACGTCACGTCGTCATACGACGATAATAATAAAGTAGATACATTCCGACCGCGCGATGAATAGAATCGGACGTGTGGGTTTCTCGGATTACAGGGCGGGGGCAAAAGCTGGACTACGGGGCCATTTCGTGTGTACTGGCGACGCGATCGGCGCGAAAAACGTATGTATTTCTAATGTAATGATTGGATATAAACGTAAAAACAATAAACTTTACATACCTGATTGATTAGGCGAAACGGCGACGGTGCCGACGGCCGTGCCCACGGGCGCGTCCTCCGGCACGGCGAACGAGTACTGCGACTTGACGAACACGGCGTACGGCTTGGCCGCGTCCGCGGCCAGCACGGTGATCCGAACCCGGGCCACTTGGGCGGCCTCGTATCCGCCGCCGTCTCTGGCGGCCACCAGCAGCCGATAGTCTCCCGGCCGCAGTTGTGCCGCCCATATCTCGCCGGTGTTGCCGTCCAACCGAAACGACGCGTCCACGTCCTCGCTGTCGGGTCCTGCGCGCGAAACAAAAAACAAAGAACCGTTTATTATAATATACCGAAACGAAACGAGGAGTAAAATGGTACGCGACGGTAGTAAAAACAAAAAAAACGGCAGAGGGTTCGCTCTCGGAAAACGACAACCGCGGAATTTAACGACAGTGAGAGAGAGAGAGAAAAAAAACTAAAAAGTCGATTGACTCATTTGCTAAAATATTTTTGGGTTTCGTTTAGATCCTCTAGATAAAAACTTCTAGTCTCGCATACATACGCGCCGTGCTAGTCATACTGATGCTGTTATCTGATTGTATAAAATATCAGCTACTGCGGGACTATTAAAAAAAAAAAAAAAAAACGTCCGGCCCGGGCGGCCGTGCGAAGACCGTACGAGTTTATCGGAGAAATATTTTATATATACGAGTATATGACGTATAAAGCGCGTATGTATTAAATTTGTGGCTTCGAGTAACGCGTAGGCATAATAATACGTATAATAACGATGTGTGCGTTATTTAGTTTCCGTTGAATCGCGTCGGTAAATGTGATAAAAAAAAATAATAATACCGGAGAATGTTCGGCTGTCGGATATAAGTAGTCTTTTGTGTGGCCGTATTATAATGCACAGGATATTCGTATAATAACGAGCAAGAAAACCACAAAATTAAAAAAAAAAAAAAAAATCAAGAAATCATGTACGACTCGAACGTAATATTTTTACGTCACGAATCCAACAATGAGTTGTTGAAACACAGACGCGCGTCATTTACACTCGAATTCGAAAACTATTGTGGTCTGCGCGTCATAACTATTATAATATACAATATATATTATATTAATGATTTTGAAATCATACGTTATTTCGATTTCAGAATATTATTAACATGATATTATGCATGTAAGTACAGTTTTTATTGCGGGTTCCGCCGTAGTTTTATTTTACATTACCTTTGGCCGATATCAATTCGTAGGAAACGACGCCGAACGATCCGGAATCCGAGTCTTTGGCCCGGACTGTCACGATGGGTCCCAGATCGCTGTGGCTCCACACGATGGACACGTTGTACTCGGAGGGCGAGAATACGGGCCAGTTGTCGTTGACGTCCTGTACGTCCAATTTGACCACGGCGCTCGTGCTCAAGCCACCTGCACAAAAGAGTTGATATTATTATTATTGTTGTTATTACATATTATTAAACACGGCGGCGGCGGTGTTAATATAGGCTATCGGCGCTGTGTATGTATTATATGCGCGGCGGTTTACCTAAACTATCATAATATGTCGACACACGAGCGATCGCAGCTGCAGTTCGGTATGCAGCGCCGGTCCTGATTCGGGTGATGAAAAGCAGCGACGTAATAATAGCGAGAAAGATGGACGGGCGGATAAAGATAGAGAGAGAGAGAGATATATGAAGATGTGTTGAAAGACAAGGGATGAGCCACGAAGGCGCACAGCAGCAGGTGGCCCGATGAGGCCGAGATATATGCCGTATAGATTTCAACGGATCGCTCGGAGGTGCTCTGCGCACTCGAAACCGCCCGATAAGAATCGGACGCGTCTGCGGGTCGACCGGTTTACGCGTGCTAGTCTCCTCCGGGGTCTTTGATTTATCGACGGCAACGCGCGCGCGCTCGCGCGCGGCACAGGACGACGGGCCGCGTGAGAATACGGTAACGTCGTATATATCGTAATACCCGTACAGGTAGATACGCCGCGCGTTTTGCCAAAAATCACATTGGCGATTATTTAAACAGTAGATCGAGCTTTGTAAAACGGAAAACGGTCGCTGGTTCTATTATCGTTACGCGCACCGCGGTATACCTACGCGAAAAACGGCGACGGAAATGTCAAACAATAAATCTGCGACGCACGTGGAAAAAAAAGCAAAAAAGAAAATTGTCTTTTATCAAATATATTACGCGTCGTCGTCGTCTCATTAGGTTTATTTTCACAAAAACAACATACAGGTGTACACATTATTACGCATCAGGTGCCGTGTCGCTAAACCGTTTCCTATAATAACTGCACCGCCGCCGCAGTATACAATATACTAAACGCGCCTATCTGCTGCGGCCTTAAACAGATGGCGGGTGGGTACTCCGAAAAGGCGTTTCCACGTCGTCGGCGTAATTATTGTGCGCTAGCGCGCATAATGATTTTCCGAGCAATTATTATATGCCGTAGCGCGTCGTTAATTGAATTTAATAGTCGCGCGCTCGACATCGTATTTTATTATCATCCTCGTAGTTTTTCACTCACCCCTGTCCGTGGCCACCACCGGAAACTCGTACAGCTTCCGGGTCTCGTAATCCAACGGTTTCACCAGACATATCTCTCCGGTCGCCGACGTGATGGAGAACGGCCCGCCGTCCTCGGACAATGTGAAATTCACCATGGAATTGACGCCGCAGTCCGGATCTGACGCAGACACCTGGAGGAAAAGAAAAAAAAAAAAAAACACCATTAGTATATAATAGAATATATACACACACACGATGCGAATACAATAAAAATAAAATTGTTCGCCGTAGAATAATATAATATATGTACTAGGTATATACATAAAATATTTGTATACACTGCCAGCAGAGTGTGGCTAGAAAGCGCGCGCGTTATAGACCATTCATATTATAATATACTATAAATAACACGGCGCGGCTAGTGCGCGTATATATATTGTTTATAATTGAATTCTTCGTCGCGTCGTTTTAACGAGCCATAAAATACCTACTATAAGCGTTCTCGTTTTCGGCCAATCGAACTTGACGGGCATCTCCCATACCTTTACGTATGGTCGACAACACCTCGCGCGCGCGTGTGTCTGCGTGTTAATAATTTATCGAAAATACATTTCAAACGGACATAAATTATATATTCTATAAAACCGAAACATCGTTTTAGATAGTAACAAGTAAGGAAAAGCAACGCGTATATATATATATATATATATTATATATGTATTATATTAGTTCCTGGTTTCTATTTATACGTTATTTATGAATATATAAAATAAAAATACATTGTCAATAATTAATGTTTTATGCGCGCGCGTGGTGGTGCCTAATCAAATTCAATTTACGTTCAAATAAACATTATTCAAACGTTTCGAATCGCGGCTGTCTAAAAACCAACGGTTGTACGAGAATTATAATAGAAAATATCTAATCGATTTACGCGCCAATAAAACAATATAAATGTAATTTATAATATTACACTATGCTAAAAATCCACCTCTCGACGCCGCGTGCGTTCTATTCACGAGCCGACAACGAGCCGTTACAAGTTGCGCGGACGTATATGCTAAAATATTCGACCGTCTTCCTTAAAAAAAAAAAGGATAAAACGCCTATATTATTTATATCCTATAATAAACATCGCGGTATAAGACGAAAATCGAATACAGTTTGACTATAAATATTATGTGTTTCGCAAATAATGACGTATATATATATATATAAAGGTACGCCGCGCCGCGCGTCATATGATATTTCGTAAAGCCGAATTATTCGCGCGATTTCTATCTCGCCGCGACACCAAAAACCAATAAACACGCGCGTTATTCGATACCACCATATAACGATTTTTTTTTGCCTTTTTTTTTTTTTTATAGACCCACATATTATGCATCGCATCGGGTCGACTGCACATGACGACGACGATAATAATAATAATAATAATAATAATATTCTGGATCGTTCGATCGATGCATACTAATTCGCGAGCGTGCGCGCGCACACACACACACACACACATATGTGTGTATAGACGCCGAACGAAAAACTACCGAACATAATATATATATATATTATTATTTAAATACATATTTTATAATATACGTATATTTACACGTGTGACAAGCGTTCAAAACACTCGGCGCGAACACACAACTGGTGAACGACCCGAAGTCTCCGCGTGATGATCATAAATTGAATTCAACCACCGGACAGAGAGAGAGAGAGAGATCGACCGAGGCGATAACTATACTGCGATGGGCGAACGGACGGCCGACGACGACGGTCCAAACGTGATCGCGTTCGCGACGACGACGACGGCGATCAACGGGTGACCGAAACCACATCGTTAACAGCCGGTCGCGCGTATGGTCTCCGCGGTGGTGGTGTGCAGCAGTGTGTTTGCGCAAACTATGCGCACCAGAAGCGCATTCCGCGTAGAGAAAAGGATATATATGAACGTAAAAGTGATATATAGTATATATTACCTATGTTATATATGTGTTGTAGGACGCGCATACTTTATGTGTATAAATAAGAGAGAGAGACTATAATATAGTGTGGGCGCACTATAGCGTTTGTTTACATTATTAAAATCGACCGGATTAATGTAAGACGAAAACGTCGGAATATTATATCGTTTCCTGTTTTCGAGAGAGAGCGAACACTTCTCATCTATAGGTCCAAACGACTACGTATTCTCTAATGGTTTTACATAAAGAAAAGAAAAAAAAAAAAAAACTCCGCCGCGCGCGTAAAATAGTTTCGAAAACCGAAAAATGTGGTTAAAAAACTGACCGCGAGTAAATATCATTAATTTCAGCACGCTATATCTATTAAATGCAGTCGTCGACGAATAACAATAATTATCATAACTAGATCTAACATTATGCGCCGCGCGCGCGCGCGCGCGTGTGTGTGTGTGCACGCATAAATAAATATATAGTTTTTTGTTTTAAATTTATTCAATTCGCGCGCGCGCGCACACACACACACACACGGACGGAATACTACTATAGACACAAATTTTTTTTTTTCGTTTCGCAAACACTAATTTCCCGATATGGGAAGTATGCGTGTAAATATATGGTGTTGTACAAGCGTTTATAAATATATATAATTGCGAGCGCGTATATAATTACATAGCAGCGTAATCGTCGGTATAAAGTTGTGAGTTTAACATTTTAATTGCATTTTCGAGGGGGGAAAAAAACAAAGACCGCTAAAACCGCGCGTAATAAGGCCGAAAATATCGTGTGCGTCGGCTCCGTCGGCTTCTGTCGTTTAACGCTATTGAGTTGTATAATTTACGCGGCTGGTACGCATCACATCGAACCATAAAGTTATTGCACAATATCTAAAAATATAGTTATTTACGACGTCATAATCGCAGCCGGAGCTTATATCGAGTGGTGTCCGAAATGAAAGAATATGTGCGCGCGTGGCGAAACGACCAAGTGCAAAGATAATATAATATACGCGCGTGAGCGAGTGTGTGTGTGTGTGTGTAGTCTGGTGAGTTCTTCTCTAATTATGTAGTCATCGTCGCGGTCGCCGTCATCGGGTTTCGGCGTGGCGGCGGCGGCGGCGGCGTCTTGGAGCAATTTGTTACGTTTTGACAGCCGGCCCCGGCGCGCGCGCTGACAGAAAAAACTCGCGTGTGAATTATCGGTTACATTTGTGCGCGAGGAGGGCGAGACAGAGAGGAACGGCAGAAACAAGCATTACCGGATTCCGCGGAAAATAATGTTTTCAACGCGCCAAAAAAAAAAAAAAAAAATCATTATACACACGAATACATATTTATATTGTATGCGATATTTTTGGCGTGCGCGCTTCCGTGCGTCGTCCCGCGGGGGTCAGGGGTAGAGGTGAACGACACGCGAGGATTTTTCGCCAAAAAGGATAAATATAAATCACGAGGACATATCGATCCAATTATTTTTTCGGCGTCGTCGTCGCCGCAGCACCGGTATAATTCGCATTGTTGTTTCGTCCGAGAGCGAGACTATCCGGGGCGGCCCCGTATAACGTTGTCGTCGCCGTCGTCGTCGTCGTCGCCGTAATCTGGCTGCAGCATTTCAACAAATTAATCCTACCCCCGAATGATGTATCGGTCTCGGCGGACCGGGTCTCGCCATTATTCGGATTATAATATGCAAACCGCCGCCGCCGCAGATAGCCATCTCCCCGCAGCGGGCTGCAGCCGGTATGCGCGACTGGTCGTCTACGAGTTATTTCCTCTTGCCGTCCCGCCCGTCCGCAAAGTTATATATTATATATTATTATTCGCGCAATAATTGAAACCATACGTATATATACACGCGTAAAAATATATAAATTGTCAAATCGATAAATCTCTCTGCGCGGGGTGCACGCGTTTAATTATCGAAACTTTTTATTATACGAGTATATAATATTATAATAGGTACGTCGTTATATATTATACCGTGTCGTCGCAAAAATGTTTTAAAGCAGTGGTCCTCAACATTTTTATCTTATATTATAAGGTAACCATGGGGAGGGGGGAGAAAGGGCGACTGTGGACATTTCAACGCCAAGACGAAAAGGCAATGTTATTCGTAATAATTATTACTTATAAAACAGTATGAGAGCTGTTTTTCTTCGCGCGTCGATACAATACCAATACGGCAATGATAAAAATATGGAAAATAATAACAACGCGCGCGCGCGCGCGCGTAGCTTTTCGTCCCCCTCCTCGCGGGATCGTCGATAGATCCGGCGCACGATTCAATCGCGCGAGGTGTATACGTTATGTCGGTACACGAAATGCGTGCGGCGTCTCCGGACGTTTTACTGGCACCCGTGTTTCTGCGCATATACACACCTATAATATAGGTACGAGCGCGCGTATTACATCGATTCCCCGTACACACACACACACGTACTCGTATATACGTATAATACGCGTCGTGTCCGCAGTATTATAATAATATAGCCTTATCAACGCGCGTTATATTGTGCTGCGCGCGTGATAGTATGGGGACGACGAAAGGGTTTATTGCCAACGTAAATTTATGCCGGCTAATAAAAAACGCATTACAACGCAGCCGACGGACTCATAAAACGGTTCATATACGTATATATATATAGGTACGTATATATGTATAAACACGCATATTAGTATAAGTTATAGCCAAAGCACGTACCCATACATATTATACTTGCAGGTACACTGACGTGTGTATACGTATATACGTATATACGGGTATGCGCGGCTGTATAATATTTTACACACTCATATTATACCGCGTCGGGGGATACGTGACATCGTTTTCGCGGGAATTTCGTGAAATATCGCCTCCGAGAGCGCGCGCGGAATTTTCAATTTATATATTATAAAAATCATATAATCTATTATGATCGCGAGCGACTGCAGCGAGTGCCGCAAGTGCACGTCGCATCGCGGTCGTCGATCGTTAAACGATTACTACGTTGTACAATCTATATATTTTACTATATTTCATATTATACGCGTACGAAAAACCCTCGTGATTGATCCGCCACGGCGGCGGAGGAGTACCGAATAACCGGTATTTATTTATATTAAAGGAATAAAATAAACGCAAGTACACGTACGTATACCCACTACACAAACACCCGGCCGGCCGGGTAAAAAGACGCGCTGCGCTCCCCGGCAATGTAGGAGGAGGAGGAGGAGTCTTCTCTTAATCGATTTCTTTGAGCTCGCGCGCGCACACACTTCTGCCATCTTATCCATCAACTGCGCAACACCACTACCTACTGCTACTATTACGACCTCTTCTATTATGCCATGTACCAACTGCAAGTAGTTACTAAAACGCCTTCCCGTAATATTTACGCCGGACGTATACGTATATGTGTGTGTGTGTGCGTCGCGCGCGGTTTATCTGTAATGCGTGCGTGTGCATAAAACGGTCAACGGACACAAATCACCAACGGCCGAGATGCAGACACCTAATTGGAAATCGTTTTGTTCGGCCCCGGTACCCGCCGCCGTGTATGTAGCTAGCATATTTCCGTAAGCCGGGGGAGCGCGCGGGGCGCCGAAAACCAGTACGCGGGCGATCTTTAAACGCCGCGCCGTTTTACTACCAGTTATGAAAAATATCAGTGCGCCCGAGTCGAATCGGTATTATATATATATATATTATAATGATATAATCGTAACGTTTAAACAACCGAGATAATCGTATGGTCGCACAAAACGATGCTCACAACTAGACCGGCTATTACACGCACGTAAATATAATTGTAAGAAATACAAATTATCGCTAAAGGTGTATAATTTTATGCTGCACGCGTTTACGGCGTACAAACTATACGTATATATAATATACACAGGTAAGTTGTATAATGTATTATGACGAACGCACATCGTGTTGTGTGATTCACAATTATTATTAAAGTCCGTGTTTGAGAAATCGTCGTAATTATTTAGTTAAAGTATTTTTTCACGAAAAATATATACTAAATTATAACGACCGATTCGCTCTGACGATTTTGCCACTTCGAGCAATGGGGGAAGAATATTATTACAAATATTATATTATACTGAACGCGCGAAATCGCCGGACATGCCCGAAAAATGGATTATATATTAATCTCGCGGAATAATCGGCGTGTAGAAATATATTATATATACGAGCGCGTTTGCAGAAGTAATGTGCGCCGATGGAAATGTAGGTATAAATTATATATATATATATGTGTGTGTGTGTGTGCGGTGTATGTACACACATATAAATATGTGGTTTTTTTTTTATTTGCCACGCGTATACCTATATAATTGAAATGTCCCAGTCGCGCGCGCGTCGGACGGGAGGAGGAAAGGATAAAACGCCGCGCACGAGATCTCAGTGATGCTGCTGGTAGTGCCACTACTATACATATGGCTGACAGGGGCCATTAAAGATAGGAAAAAAATACACACACACACAATTATTGGTTAATTACGGCGCGGATTAACAAGCAAAACGTGTTTATTCAAATGGCAACATTATCGCGCGGAGTAGTACCACACTCATATAAATATATGTATATACCTAGCGGGGCCGCGAAAAATAATATATCGGATGTTTCCTATATAATATATATATTATAATATAATAATATACGCGCGTGCGCAGCGCGTACGGGTGATTTACGACGGCGAGTCCGGCTAGTTTTGAGATTTTGTGTGTGGATTTAATAACGCAAACGGAAAGGGGGTGGGGAAAAAAAACGTGACACGAAGCGACGACGGCGGAGACGATGATTTAATACTATTTACTTATTAGACCGTCGTCGTTCGGACGACGATTTTTCTACTCTGCGGCGCGGTAAAAACGATATATATATATATTTATTTTTGCATACAAACATTGGAGGACGACGTTTTGTTCTCGCGCGAGTCCTTGACGACACTATACACTGCTGCTGCACCGCCGCGCGCACTATAATAACATGTATGCGTGTGTACGTATATAGATAGCTGCCGCTGCAGCACACCGGTCCCCGCAGTAGAGATTTTTTTTCTCCCGTACACATTGTTTTCGAATACGACGAAACTGGCTACCATCATTTCGTCGGTTCATTGATGCGCGGCGTAGAATACACACTCTGATTTATTAAGTAGGTTTCCATTATTATTAACGGTATTATATATATATATAAATATAAATTGGTAAGCTTTCCCGAAAGTCGTCGCCGCCGCACTAATGATTTGGAACCATTGTTTTTGACGGCAACAGTGATGGCTGCTGCATCGGCAATAGCAGCAGCAGCGGCGGCAGCAATTCCAGTGCATAATTCACTTTTGGGACCGGCGAGTTATTTACGAGCTGTGGCCGCGACGAGATAACGGTTTTGTGCGCGCGAGAGAGACTGGTCCCATAAAACAATTCACGAAACAATTGCCGCCGACATTTTGCGACGGCGGAATGCGCGCTTCGTATACGTGTATATAATATTATACAAACGAAAACGGCCGAATATAATTTTCCGCAACAAATGAATACTTAAAATAAACGTAGTGTACGCACGTCGTTAACTGCAGCTGTTTACGAAAAATATACGGTATAGGAAAGAATAAAAAATACAAAACACGATCGTCCCTAAAGTCGTTGGCTATTATATTTGTGTATACCTACACAAAGGGCGATTCTTTTAACGCGCGAATTATTCAAGTTATTCCTATTTGAAAAACAATATAGGCCTCGAGAATAACATAAAACACATGGTCTTTTTGAGTACGCGAAAATTCGTCGAAAATCAGAGTTTGAATCGTGAGCGATTCGAGCGTAAACAAAGGGAAGGATAATTAAAAAAAAAAAAAAAATCACTCCGTCGGGGCGGTCGCGCCGCCGCCAACACACGCGGGCGTTCAAGTCTCCCCGTGTCATACGGATATTATCGTGTATTCAGATATATATATACTATAACGGGATTCCGTCGCGTCTGATAAACATATACGCGCCTGCACACACGAAAACACATAATATATAAAAGTACACGTTTCGTTTCGACGACGAGTGACATCGAAATAATCGTGCACGTTATGGATGGAGCTCCATTAATTATTTTATACGAACTGACTTTTCAGAATTATCGACGTGTCGTCCCTCGATACTGTGCGTCGAAGATGTAAATAATATCTATACGCGTCTATATATATATATTTATATATCCGACGCATGTGGAGAGACGTACGCGCGCGCGCGCGTAAACATAGAAGAACGAGTGGAAAAAAAAAAAAAAATCTCTGACCTGTATGTATACGGAAAATCAAAACCAGAAAACCCTTTTAGTCGGCTGTCAAAAATAATAAACATTATACGTCGTCGTCGTCCTAAACGAACCTCGCGGTGCGGCGGCGTACAATAATATTACGTTCTCGGCGGTGACGCGTCGGTGGTGTGTTGCGTCCATATAGGACGCTTTATGTGGACGGTTCATAATATTTATGGTGGCGATGTAGTACAATATAATATATATATATTGTATATTATAATATATCATACGTTTTATGTACCGCATACAATAATACGCGCGTATACGGGCTGACCCGGCAGTGTTCAATAGCACGTCATTATCAATAATGCGATTTTTGTAGAACGAATATTACACGCGAGTGATTATACCGATTATAATAATATACATATTATAAACGCGCGCGCGCGCGCATTGATTAATAGTCCGAGCGTAGAGACGCTAAAAAAATAAATATATATAATATATACGACGTAGTATAGGTATACTCACATATTTATACGTCAGGCAACAACAATGTAAAGCGCAGATTATTTCTCAAAATAATAATATCGTCGATAAGATTAAAATCATATTCGTATTTGGCCGAAAAAAAAAAAATTAAATAACGATATAATAACGTACGCGTTTTTATCCGAGTGTGTATACGTATATATAAGTATAAGCTGCGGTAATTTATTGGTCTGGACAATCCGAACATTTCGGTCACACGGTCCTCGCGCGCGCGCGCGTTGTATATATGCAAACACGACGACGACAAAGATACGGATCGATATAAATGGCATCCAGTAGGCTTTCTTTTCTACTTTTCTGGGCTGCATCGGGCCGCCGCCGCCGCTAAACCGGTAGATCTTTTAATGATTCGCGCGGCTCGTCTTGTATATTATATAGTATTCATGTGGGTACGCGCGCGTATGAAACGCGAGTGGAAAAGAGAAGAAAACACAAGGATATAATTTATCGTCTGGAAGCGATGAAATTGTTAATTTCTTCACAATGCGTCCGTGCTCGTTGTGTACACACACACACATATATATATATATAAATCATTGCGCCCATACAAAAACTTTGCCGCGGCCTTTGCCCACACGTTTGCGCGCGCGAACATATAATGATAATAACCGACATCGTTGTTTCGTTAGCGAATATACTATTTATTGCATACGAGGGTTGGCTACCCTGACACACACGAAACTCGCACAGTCACGAAGTTTCCAGGGTGTTCAACACGTATACATACACGGCCAAGAATGCGAGTACCTATATACATATAATACGTGGTGTGTGTGTGTGTGTGTGTACGCGCATACCCCTCGTCGAGACGTGATGCCCACAACCTGTCATTATTGTTCTCGGCGGCGGACTAATGATGTCGGACGAGCGCCCTCCTGCCATCTGCCTTTTTCATCACTCTCCGAGGAGAAGAAAAAGAAGAAGAAAAAAAAAACACGCGCGTAATAATATCCGACACTATATAGAGGTACCGAGACGTCGAGCGCGTGTGTGTGTGTGCGCGCGCGCGTGTAAACGATCATCTCGCGGCGTTGTGCGGTGCAAGTGCTGGTGCGGCGATTGCAGCGGGACGCAGTTTTCAAGAATCAGCGAATATACACGATATTAGAAAAACCACACGCGCACGCAATACTACAAAACGCGTTCGTTTTCGAAGACATTATTATACACGATAATATGTAAGAAAATCAAAACCGCAGAAACCTCAAAACGGACGAAGGGGTGTGTGTGTGTGTGTGCGCTGCAGACGACCACGATGTACCGACGACGCGGCGGCGTTCAAGTCTCTTATCTGCGTATGCGCGTCTCTTCGCCCTTTGGTCATAGCCGGTATAATATGCACCTACACACACGTATACGAACGTGTATGCGACGCGCGGCCATCGGCGGCGACTGCGGCGGAGCAATCATCATTACACGCCATTATCCGTTTCCCCTGCTATTGCCGCGCGCTCCCGACAACGGACGATCGCCGCCGCCGCCGCCGCCGCCTCCGTCGAATTATACGACGGACAAATGACAGGTTTTTAAAAAAATATACAGATATATTATATCGGCGCGTTGCACCGGCGCGCACGGGTATATTACTGCAGTCGGACGGGGTGAGGGCAAGGGGGTCATTAAACACCCGGAGAGACATATTATACACCACGCGGTCGGGCGGGAATAAAATATATAGTCGGAGGGCGGCCGGGGCTGGGGGAGAGGAAAAAAATATTATGTCGGAAAGAAAGAAAAAAAAAAAACCGAAAGTAATCATCGGTCCGCGCGCACCACGACACGGAGTCCCGGGAGTATAAGATATATAAAATATAAAGTAGTTATTACGCAATGCGCGGGTGATGGGAAGCGGCGGCGGCGGCGGCGGTGGCGGTAATTGACGGTTGTAACGGCAGCGGAGAACCAGAAAACACGACCAATGACATCGCGGCGGAGGAGACCACAACGGCGGCGGACAATCATTATTTTGGACTCGGTGGTCGTAGTTTCCGAGAGTCCGTACTTACACACACACACATATACGTCTCATGTATACACTCGTGTGCGCGTATACGGTATAATAATTGTGCGCCCGGTTCTTTGTTTCTGCCCGTGGAGCGCGCATAATAAAATATGTAATGTATTCGTCGCATGGGAAAACGAAAACATACTCCGAGAGGACACGACGACGACTTCGCGACGTCTGTTTAAAATAATTGACGTATATTATCGTGTGTGTGGTGTGTAATTGACGAATTTCGCCTCGGTGGGTGGGTATATGTGCACAGTAATGTGTGTTGAGCAGGAATTTGTATACAGGAAATATACCCACATCGCGTATATTCATACAATAAGAATATGAATCAATGATAAATTTTTAAAAAAAAAAAGATCAAAACGAAAACCGGGTTTACTCCAGATCGGTCGTACGACGCGGACACGTTATACGACCGTATAATAATAATTAAGTATATATATTATCTACCCAGAGTGCCGCGCGCGTAAATAGATAATATATAAGCGGCGAATATCGATTCTGCGCGCGTTAGGGTCATAATAATATGTATACGAACCGAGCGTCGAAGTCACTCGTTTTCTGGTCGGCAATCATAGTTGTCGCGTACACAATACGTGTGTATTGTGTATATTATATGAATACGACGGCTATACAACGATCGACGACTAAACGCGGTCGGTAAAAAAGTAGGAAAAAAAAATATAAAGAAAAGGCGACGGCGGACAAGCAATATCTGTCATAATAATACCGCCCACATACTGTGCGAGCGCGTGTGTCCCACAGTAGCGGTCCGGTCCAATAAATTCGACGCCGAGAGTGCCACCACCGCCGCCGCCGCCGCCGTTTAAATTACGAGCCGTTTCGGAATTTATTCGTTTATAAATATTATTAAAATGACGATTTTTACGAGTTTTTTCATAAATACATAAAAATAATAATATAATATGCATACGTTTATTATTATTATTATTATTATTTTACAAGCGCGCCCCGGGGTTGTGTGTTAATATGCGTGCAGCGTATGTGCACTGCAGGTCGCAACGTCCGAGCGGTAATGGAGATCCATATAGACTATTATTATTGCGAGTGTGTCGTCATCGCGGCGCATAAGTTATATACCAGCTATACATGTATATGCGCACCGCACACGGAATAATATTATTATTGCGGTGCACATCACAATGTGTGTGTGTGTGTCCGATCCGATCGGCCGTCCGATGGGGGGTCCAATTAATTCGCGTATAAGTCTTTACGCCAAAACGATAATATTTTCGTCGGACAAAACTATATAGTGGTCGTTTGAATAATTCATATATAAAAGTTAATATACTTACAATTATTTCGTATATACGTTTATAATATGCACGTCGTTTATGTATACGCACATAAATCGCGAGTACATAACGTATATGCACTGCGTTTGGAACGGAAAGAGATTCGGGCGGCGGCGGCGCGCCACAAAAACGGGAACAAACGATCCGAATAATGATTAGACGTGCTCGGGCGGCGCGGCGGCCGCTCTCTCCTGCGCACCGGTCGGTTTTTCCTCGTCCGGGTAAAAAATTAATTTGCGTCGCCGCCGTCTTCGCAACGGGTCAAAGGGGACGGCCGCGCGTATACGTACGAGTATACACGTATGTACGATATACAGACGCCACTAACAAATTACGCGACCTTTTTGGGGGTGTGTCGGCCGGCCAGACGTAAGGGAACGAATAATAATAACAATATAATAGAAGAATTGCCGACGGACCAGGACCCAATTTCGTTAGACCCGGTACACACAACACGTATAATATAATAATACAACAACAACAATAATAATCGTCGTCGTCGTCGCGCCGCCGCCGCCGCCGCCGCCGTGAAATCTCTTCGGCGTGCGGCGTGTGCGGTCTGTTCTCGTGATTTTTGCGCAAACGCGGCGGCGTATCTAGAAAAACGGCTGTACACACATACTGCAGTATATTACGGTGTATTACCAGATGATCCGATAATACAACGCGTGTACCCATAAGTACACGTACAATACGCGGTGTATACGAAACGCGCGTATTATAATATATAGGTACCTGCAGGTAGCACTACGGTTGCCCGCTCGGATATATCACGCGAGAGACGGCAGCGGTGCGTGTGGGCGGCGGCGGCGGCGTGTGATATACGCGAGAAACAAAACGAGCCGCGGCCGTCGTATATAACTCATTGTGTGCGCGCGCTGCCCGGCAAATTATATTATTATCGGACGGCTATGAAATCGCGGTCGCCGCCGCCGCGTCCCGATTGTCACGCCGCCGTATACATAACGTATATTATATAGAAACTATATAGTGACCACAAATCGCAGGCGTGTAATAAGTACGCGAGATTGTCGGGATATTTACAAATATATATATAATTTAAAAAAGGTTAATAATTGTACATCGCGCTCGGATATTGTTGTCCTGCGCCGAGTTTTATATAATATAATAAATACAATCTATGCGTGTGACGATTCGTCGTACGTTATATTACGTACGTTGATTTCACAGACGGATGACTAATAGACGGATAACAACACTTTTCCCCTCTTTTTCGTCGTTTTTTTTTTTTAATGTCGCGTGTAAATAAATTATACGCGATTAACTTGTCGATTAGGCCGCGTGTGTGTGTGTGTGAAAGAAAGACGTATAAATGTGTAGAAAAACGGAAAGGAAATAAGCCGCCGCCGTCGCACAAGGACACACGCGCGGCGCGCGTGTCCTCATCGCTCGCGTCCGTCCGACGCGGCTCCCCCGAGACGCGCGCGCGCGCGTGTAAAAATATACCTACCAAATAAATGATGGCGTGTGTAACGCTTTTAAAGTGTACCCTTTAATCAACACTCACGCCTTTCTCGACCCACACGGAAACCGTACGAAAACGATCGCGACGGCGGCGGCGTTAACTTTTCACACGCGTCCGAGAAGCCTCTTCGGCGTTATCTCGCGGTATATAATATAGGCGTGCGCGCGTACAGTTCGGGTCAGCGAGCGCGTATTATTAATGAGAGGCGATTTACCGTTTCCCGTGTACACAATATTATACACACACACACACACACGTATACGCACCCGATAACGTCATACGCGCACTATGCATTATATTATAATAATATATACACACGACGACACATCACGGAAACACTTAAAACCATTTGTATCGGAGTCTCGATATTTGCCCCTGCCGCGCAGGTTTTCGATAAATTAAAATAATTTTTCTTTCCCGACCAGGTTATATAAAGGAGCTGGTACTACACATATATGGGTACCTAGAATACGTAACGCGCACTGTATACGAGTGATTATAATTATTATTATCTATATTCGGTTATTTAAAACGCCGCCGACGACAATAATAATGGAACGCGCATTTGTACGTTTATACACGTACGTACGTACGTCGTCGGTACGCTCGTATATTATGTGGTGGACGATTATTATTATTATTTCGAGGGCGCGGCGGATACTCGTCGCGACGGCGGCGTAGGTATATATGGCGATCTTATCTCGGGCGCGCATGAGAGAAGACGCGCGCGCGTACAATTTGTCCGGAACAATTAGCGTCTGATATTATGGCCGACGACGTGTATTTATTGTATGCATATAAACATTGGAAACAATGTGTGTGTGTACGCGAGTATATGAATATAATATAATATATGAAAAATAAAGAAAAAAAAAGGGTAATGTATGTAAGAAAAAAAAAGAGAAATATATAAAAACTGCGGTGTGTGCGCGCGCGCGCGGCGGACAATAGGGTCTCCGTCGAAGACGAGGTAAATATGGAGAGGGGGTGAGAGAGAGAGAGAGAGAGACGGCAAAAGAGCGAAAAAGCGAGTGAGCATAATATGTATACGTGTGTGTGTGTGTGTACACAGGAGACAATGTGGTTCGCAAGGTGTCGCGCGAGGGTTAGAGTCGCGCGTACTCGTCGCAGAGTCCGCGTTCATTGTTCTTTCGATTATTATACACGACCCGAAGGGTCAGTCGGCGCGGGAGAGGATCGATGAAATATTTTTTCCGATGAGAAAATATGCGTATGGAAATAATGGTAATTACTGCCGGCTATATGCGCGCACATGTGCAGCCGCCTCGAGTTCGCGACGAACACGATGACGCACATATATATATATTATACAATGCGCGTATTAGATCTTTTTTTTTTGCATATACAATATACAAGTACCCGCGAATTACATCGGATTTATTGGAATTCCATTTGAAAATTTCGTTCGCGTATTGTGCGTGAATAGGTATAAGATAATATAAGAAGGCGCGCAAGCAAGTGTCGTGGGCAATATACGTATACGCGAGTTTAATGTACACGACGACGACGGGAACAACACGAATACTGGAATTATTATTACGTTATATATATGTGTGTGTATTATTTATTGTTCACGATTTTAATTTGGGAGCGTAGAGAAAATAATTTAATATTAATGAGTAATTATACCTACTGTACGAATCGAGAACGAATATAGCACGCTGCACTGTATATATTAAAGGCGTATGATTATGTGTGTACGTATATAGTATTGTATATTTCATGTTATCGCAGTGTACGGGAAATGTCAATTATATATTTCGTGTTCAATATCAATTCGACCGCAGTTTTCCCGGTTGTACGTATACATATTTTAAAACAATAGTTTTGCCGAATAACTGCATCGGCGAACCGCGAAGTACCTAATAATGATATGCATATCGCATACATATATTATATAAACACGCTGCAGCATACGCCTATCCTTGTGTATATATATATATATTCTAAGAAACTCGAGGACTCGATATATAAACACGCAGCAGCAGCAGCAGCAGCAGCAGCACCCTCGTCGTCCTCTATAGCCTCCCTAATAATCGCGCGGTTAAATTAGTTTTCCCGACCGTAAATATAAAATTGATATACGCACATAATACGTGCAGCATATAATATACCCATGTACTGCAGGTGGACGCGACGAAACAATGGGATTATCGACTGCAATACACTATGTACAACACGTACGTATATATATATACCACACTTGTATATATACACGTATATAATATATAGGTAAGTATACTCTTGATACGCCGGGGCCGCGGGTGTATACACGTCGGAAAACTAAAATATCATTCCTATGTAATTACGGCGTGCGGTTTATGTTGTTTTGTGTATACGCGCGCGTACATACCTACATATAAAATATATAGGCGCGTACACGTGTATATAGCTCTGGTACTTTGAAAATTTCATGGCCAGTCCTTATTCCGGAATACATTAGAGCCCGTAATTACGGCAAAGAAATGTATAATGGCCTTTATTTCTTCCATGGTCCAGTCCACACAACGCACATCGCGCGCGCTTATATAAGAAGTTATATACGGGTAAAACTACACACATACCGAATTGGACGAAACTATCGCAGCCACTGCAGCGGCTTCATCATCTGTGTAAGTTTAATAGCATATATATACGTATACAGAGTTTACGACGTATTTTATAAATTACATACATATATATATATGTATGCGTACAAGAGCGCTGCTGCGTCGTCCCTGGAACGGAGCAATAATATATAGATTGTTTGGAGATTTATGTATCGTCCCGCGTTGTAATAAGAATATTATATATACGCGTATACGTACACCTATCTCTCGTAACGTTTACGCTCCGAGACGGCGACCACCGCCAAAGTAAATACACCCGAGACTATAATATACAATAACTACACGGCTGTAGTATATATACGAGATATTGTTATATAAAGTGCGCGCGTGTGCGGTTTAAATTGCGGCAACGATATGAAAAACGTGTACGTTATTATTCCACCGCGCGAAATTTACTGCTTTTTGTTTGGATATATAATTTAAATTGTTCTAAACACTAGCCGCCGCGCAGTATGATTTATATATAAATAAATATATTACGGGTAGACGCGCGAGGATAATAATTACATCGTGTGTAATAACGAATGCAGCGCGCGAAATCATTATAAAACACCACCCGTGTGTGTGTGTGTGTGCGAATCGCGCGCGCGTTATGATTCACCGCGGGTAAACATATACGCCGACGACATCACACACACACACACATTATATACACTATACCTATATTTCTGTTGTGCCATTATCGCGCGCGCGCTCGCGGTCTTTGACCGACGACGACGGTTTACGACGAGACTTGCGGTAAAATACACTCGTATGCCAATATGCATACGGTATATAAATGTTTATATATATCCATATTGAAAACGTATATAAATTCGATTGTCGTCGAGACGTAGATATTATACGCCTATGCGCGCGTATACGCACACACACACACACACACACTGCGCCCCGAGTGTTGATGCACACGTGGGATTTATAAACTCTTCCGCGTGTATATATATATGTGTGTATTTTATTGCTTCTAACGCGCGAATATATAAGAATACGTCTCGAGGGGGACCGAAGATCATCGTGTGTACGAGAAATTAGAAATCGCAGGAGACGTCGTCGCGGCGGCAAATGAGAAATTATAAGATAATAAAGGACCGCGCGCGATTTATATATACGAGCGATGTACCAAAAGTCGAGAGATCGCGAGTAAAAAAAAGCTCGATTATTAAACGCGCGACAAAACTTTTCGAATAAAGCTCTCGGCGGCGTACTTACGAGTACGATATATTATACCAAACGTGTATATTTCGCCGCCGGTATACGTATTATACGTCGCATATAATATATAATATATTATGCGTACATGTATGCGCGAAGGGATAAATAAAAAAATATATATATATCGCGCGCCACATTTGCATGATAGATAAAAGAAGAAGGGAAAAAAAAACCGGAGGATAAAAAATAATAATGAAAAAAAAGGAGAAAAAATGGCGGATCCGCGCGTGTAAATCGTGTCCCCTCTACCCGGGCGCGTCCGTCCGCGAGGCGCGGCGCGTGTGCGACGTATATAATTATTGTTATGAGCGGACAGTGACGGCGTGTCCTAATGAAAAATTGCGCGTCCGGTCGGCGTAATTAGTGCCGCCGCCGCCGTGGTGGGGACCCGAAGTTCGTCCATTGGGCGGCCGACCCGATCCCACACCGGCTATTGGCCGACGAGCGTATAATGAGCGGAGGCATTATGGCTGGGGTACCGCCGGTCTCCTGCCGCCGCCGCCGCCGCCGCGTTCAGTATAAATATTACATACTTATATACGTGTGTGTGTGTGTGTGTAATATGTACGCGCGTGTGTTATTCGCGTGTTTTACAACTGTCGTGTGTGTGTGTAAAGATAAACTGCCCTTATATAATAATTTGTGACCATTAACGATATGTTTTTTTTTTTCCTTTCTATATAAACTACTTGTATAGGATACGATTCCGGCAGGATGATAACGATTTTTTTTTTGATTTTTTATATACGTATATCGTTTTATTTGTATTTTCAATATGTTATATATTTTATGATAAACGTCGCATTTTCGAAACGGTAACTTAACATGACGTAGGCATAATATACGAGTATTTTATTATATGCATAAATCTTTAAACGTATAATATATTGTATCGGTACAACGGTCGGCTGTAAAAGTTTTCGCGCGATAGATACAATACGTATACGTATTGATAATAATATAATAATAATATATTTATTGTCATAAAAATCAATAAATAAACAACACCCCATTATACCGACTAATACGTACTCGACGTATATGACGTGTTTTTGTACGCGATCGCGATAAAATTAGCCCTATATGTTCGATAAATAGTCTATAAATAGCGCATCGCCGCGCGTCACGTATAATATGCAAACCCATAGGAATATAGTCTAAGAACATACCTGTGTATATGATTGTAGCAGAGTTTTCCCGAACGATTTTTCGCAATCTACTTTTCCCAATAATATAATACAACTATTCCCGGTTTTAATTTCGTTCCCAACTTTTAGAAATATCTGTTTTGATTTGTATTGTCGCGATATTGTATCGGTTCTAACGGAAAAAGAAACGACAATCATTACTAACACTACCTAAGTATATTGGCACGATGAGAGAACAAATTGTGAAAAAAGTATTTTAAAATATTAATATCAGTACCACACAGCGGTGCTCGTCCTGCAGGACTAATATAATAATCTGTCGGAAGGCTGGCATAATCGGTCCCGAGTGACGTTTGTGCGACGACATCGCCAGGCTAGAGTCTGCATATTTTTTATTGAACTTGGTACACTGGTATACAGATAAATAAAATGTTATTTATAAGAAAAAAACCTATAGAATCTAGACGATTCAGAAGAATTCATTTCGAGGGGAGGAAAAATAATTTTAACGTAATTTCGAATCGCATGGAATTAATTATATATATGTGTGTAAAAAAATTCAAGGTTCAATTTGATTTGACTTATGAAAATCGACCATTTTTCGAGTTTCTAATTGGGTAAAAAATATTTTTAAATTGGCGTGGATATACTTAAAATAAACACGTCCGATCGCGCAATGATTTAAATGAACTGCGTTAAAATATATAAATTATATATTATTTCTTACACATGATTATATAGGTATTGTATGTCATATACACACGTGAGAAATTAAAACTAAAAATATGCCAGCCAATACATTCTCACATGCTATTAGAATTAAATATAAATGATTATAATTTACGTATTTTTTATATTTATATGCTCGTACGGAGCGGAAAATGAAATAGTTAAATTTTTACCACAATTATAACTCGAATACACATATAAACCTAACATTATCTATCGCGATAGATATAATATATTAAGCATGAGTAAAACACGCACACTAGAATATATTGAATAACTATTAATTATATTACTTATGGGTTCAAAAACGACTGAATTCTTATAATATAATGTTTCACACGTACCTCGAGAAAAACGCGATGATAAATGATTTTCACGATGTAATTTTTATAAGTATTGATAATTATACTTCTGCACATAATATGTACACTGTTGACCCGGCAAACATGGTTTTGCCATATATATTTCTGAGTGAATTTGAAAAAAATAACCGACTTATTGCAGCAAGTATGTGGCGTCGGCGTCGACGACTGAATGAGGAACATTTCGGAAACAATTTCGGTAAAAGTTATGTAATAACATATGACGTTGCGAAATCCATACTTTTTGGTAAACACCGTCGGGTTTTCGCTTCAATTGTATGCGTCACACGGCCAATCGTGTCGAGCTTATCGACCAATGACAATAGATTTGCCTGCGATCGTATTCGCCCGTCCAATGAAAAAAGTTCTATTGTGTTCGCTCTATTGTTCGTCGCACGCACGCGATTATGACGTAAAAGTTATATGTAATAATATGATATTGCAAAATCAATATACCTTTTGGTAAAGATCGTCGGGATTTTCGATGACATAACAATCTGTTTATATAAAATGCAAATTACCGCGCACTTGCAGCTGATCGTTGCACCTCAGCAAATCTAGCCGGTGAAAAGTTTTTCCCTGTACGAGGGAGAAATAACGTTCTTCATTTTCAACCCCTTTAACCCCTAAGGGGTTGAATTTTGAAAAATAAGTTAATAGATTTTCCATTACTGTGTATGCTAAGTTTCAAAAAATAATCCAATACCGTTTTCTTAATTTTTTCCCCGTAACATCCTTCTCCTGACAATGACAAATACAAGAAAAAAAAATAATTAGCTAAATCGGTCTAGACGTTCACGCGTGATGAGGATACCTGGTAAATAGGGATTCGTTTCAATAAAATATTATTTTTACCGATTTCAACCCTTTAAAAGCAAACGGGCGACGTGGTGACACTCAGTAAGGTATTTGGAAGCCTGTAAAGCCTGTTCTTGTAAATATATAAAGGATTATAAACCTTTTTCTCCTTATTTCGTATTTATATGTATAATAGTACTTAAAGTTGAAAACGCGTATTATACACTATTGTATTTCATATACCGACAAACACACGTATACATAAGTGCAAGTATAATATACTTAAAAATATATAGAATAGAGCAATAAATAATTAATTTTCGGTAAGAAAAAAAACTATATAGACGATATAAATATTATAATAATACTATGGTAAAATAAAATCTACATAAAAATAATTTATAATAATTTTACGTTTTTTGCAGTTTCGAATTTTCGTCTGTAGAGTTCTTCTAACTCTAATCGTACAATTTATATAATTTAACGTGGTTTTTTTTTTTTTTTAAACATCTATAATTATTTCATTCGAGAATATATAATAATAATAATATTATGTTATGGAGGTATTTATTATCATACGCTAAAATAACGACCGAATAGTTTAAACATTTTAATTAGATTTGCCCGAGTTTAAAATTAATTATTTATTTAATCGGAAATTCGACGTTTTTCAGAGTAAAACTAACGACGGCGCGGCGCCGCGCCGCCGCGGCGGTTCGCGCAATGATATACGGATAATAGCCCCGGCCAGGTTATATGAATAATATATAGAACTCCGACAATGTACAATGAAATAATAACTATATATAGCGCGTTTAAAATAAAAAAATTACTATGAGAAAATTAATACGTACACCGTGCGTTTTGATATAAATACACGTAAATTATATATATTTTTATTTTTTTTTCAATTATATCGGGCGAAAAAAAATAAAATAATAGTTTCATTCCCCACAGAAAATTAACTCGCTGTTTGATTAAATAGATAAAATCTCTTATCGTCGTCATACTTAACTAAAACAATTTTATTATTTTTAATAAGACCGCTACGAAAATGTATTAAAAAAATAGAATGCTATTTATGTACGCGCGTGTGTATGTATTTCATTATGATTTCATATATACGAGTATATATATATATTATACGTGCATTATTAGACGCGATTAAATATAATATTTGGAAGGAAACCACCACCACCACACACACTATTATTACATATAAATATTACATTATGTGCTGTGGAAAAAGGCATTTTTTTTTTTTTTAACGTGGGAAGACATTTTGTTTTTCAATCAGTTCCGTAATTGCATATACATAAGTACTCGGGTATATAAATATATATATATACGAACCGTGCCTCTGCGGTGTGTGTGTGTGTGTTTGTGTGTATACCTAACCCGTTCCGAGCAGATACCAATCAAGGCGAATAATATTGTTAATTGTGCACCGGTAATTATGTCGGAGGATAAAATATATAGTCTGCCATTTTGTGTATTCGAATGGTGACGGCGGCTTTGGGGTTATCGTGTATTTGAGGTGTGGGGTAGCGGTGGGAGTCCCCCGATCGTTATTATAATATTGTATTAATTTTATTATTTTTAATAAACTCTGCCACGGTCTGCGCGGGACAAAGCAGAGGATAGAGAAAAATTGCATACAAACACGTATGTACGTACGTATATACTCGTATATACGTATATATATATGTATGTATATACAGGTAGCGTGTGCAATTTAATAACACGTTTATAGTAGAATTTAAATTTGTTTTTCGATATAGAAAACGAGCGCGCCTTATAAGTACTAAAAATAATAATACATATAAATATAAACGCTCGCGTTTATAATGCGAGTAGATTTTAAACACACGCCGATCGAATAGTTTACATTATATCGACACGCGTAATTAAAGTACGTATTATAAGAGAGCTCACGGATTGTTTTTTTTTTTTATCATACACACAAAGCTGTGCAAAAAAAAAAAAAAACGCAATATTCTTTTTTTCATTTTGTGAATGCTTATAACACGACCTTATGCCATACTACATATAAGCTATAATACGGATATTGTTATTATTATCTTTTTTAAATACATTATATACATGCCTATCGTGCAATATATTACAAATAGGTATTTATTTAGCAAATACGTGTTTAACAAAAGAAACATAAAACGTAAAGTACGAGATATATTGTATATAACGAATTCTGTAACGGGATCGGCCCTTTGCGGAAAATTGTATTTACACTGGCATAATAAACATGTATTAATTAATGTATACATATAATACGTTTTAAATTTATTAATTTTAATCGATTTTTCGCAATTATTTGTGTGTAAATAATTTAACGAGTAAATCTAAACTCTCTCGGAAGAACTTTTCTCAATTTCTCCGCACAATACTGTATATTTTTTTTTTCATACGAGTGGCCGATTAAATCGAGAAATTCGTTTACCGAAATCCGATCGATGCGTATAATACAATACTACAATATTATAATATTTAGACTTCGAAGCGTCGTCGTATAGACGTGTCTCTGCTGCTATCTGGTCGAATACGACCCTTAAATATTATTATTCAAAATAATTTCAGGTATATACGCGCGCGTCGGCGGCGTTAATTTCCGAAAAATCTTTCGAGTTCACACGTGAAAAAAAAACAACAATAACGATTACACGATTTATGACTCGTGGCGAGTGTATATATATATATACGTACTTATGTATAACGTTCAAACAGGAAACAAGAATGGCGGTCTTCCCGAAACATCGGCGGCGGCGGCGGCCCAGTTTAATTAAATGATAAGACATCTAGACATTTTTTAATTTCGAAAAATATGAATAATAATAATTTCCAGACGAAAATGCAATGTCCCGCTACACGCGTCTCGCGATATTTAATATATATACGTATATATATACGTATAATATATGTGCGGCGGCGTGCGTGCAGACTAGTTTTCGTATATTAATATACATCATACCGCTTACCCCGCCCGCACTGCCGCCGCGTCGAAGGTCCTATATATATTATTATTATACATATATGTACTAATTTAATACGTCGCGCGCGATTCGTGTGCTCGCCACGTTTTCGTTAAAAATATTATATTTTCTATATCGTCCGGACAGACTATTGTGCGATAATAATTATTATAATATAATATAGATCAAGCTAGAGTAGTGTACTACTATACATTATACGTGTATGTGTTGCGACGGCGCGTTACACAAAAGTCATATCTATAACCTATCGTGTGTATGTGTTTAAACAACGCAGTCTAAACCTTAAATTATATAATACTGCAGTCTGTTTAAATATATATACACACACGTGTACACATTATAATACGAGCGCGTCTCTCGTTCGGTCATGCGAGAAATATTTGGCGGCGAAGGCGACCCGTCCGACCACCGAGCAACAGGCACAGGCGGGTACTACTACTACTACTACTACTATAAGCGCGTCTCGTAAAATATAATTACTACAAATATCGTGGAAAATATAATATATTAAATTATATCGTGATGCTCGTAGACCCAAATAGTCGATAATCGTTAGTAAACGGTCCGGTACACCCATTGGTATAAAGAGTATAAATATTATATTATATACGAGGTATGTGCGCCGCGGTATATATTTACGCTCGCGCTTTCGTGTGCGTGTGTGTGTATTATAGGTTTGCGTGGTGCGTGCGTTCGCTCGCTCGTTTTATATATTATATTATGTCGACTGTTATGCGCGCGGGACAATAGGAAACGACGGGGACCATTGTGTTCGTAACTGGCGGGGGGCGGAGGAGTGCGAGGGGTGAAGGAGAAGGACCCGAGCGCGAAAAGAGACATACCTGCAGCAGCAGCAGCAGCAGCACCGCGCGATGGATTCAATTGTCGGCGTACATATTATAATACACCCGAAGCTGCAACGGCATCAAGGGCAACGCGTGTATTTCTTTTCTTTGTATATAATATAATATAATAATGCGCGCGCGCGCGCGCGTGCGGGTACGTGCGCGTACACCACTCCTTCGGGTATAAACGCGGTGGTGTTTTTGTGTTTTATTAAAACGGCGTAAAATCGCGACCCATTGGAAACAAATTAACCGTGCGAGATTTCATAATCTACTCACCGCGGTCGACAACGAAGTAGTTATATAATACACGCACAACAAACATAAAGGTATACACCTCAGGACCCTTTACAAATACTATATACGTTAAGTCCACTCGAATCTCAAGCGTTGGGTACCTATATTATAATGGGTATATGATGAGGAATTTCGAGAAATACGAGTAGAGAAATACGAGTTGTGCTAAAACGAACAATATGCACACACACACACACACACACACACATGTTTTGTACCAAATAACGTATACAAATATATATATATATTGTATATATGTTATGTAGGCATTGTTAAAATGTGGTTGACTTTTTTTTTCAAAAACTGTTTTGGTTATGGACGCCCGGAATTGTTTAGTCTTCGCGCGTATACAAATTTAAAACGTAATTATACCATTGTTTTGACTCGTCTATTATTATATATATTATATAATATCCAATCATTGGTTTTTTTTTTCTTTCCACTCTCTTATTTTTCAAACACGTCAGTCACCGTCCGTCCATAAAATCTCGCATAACGAGGCAAACATAATATAATTATACGTATATGTACCCGTACGCTGCAGCGGGTAAGCCTTTAATTTTAAAATTTACATACACCCGTTTAAACGTATACTATATAATATACGAGTATGTATAGTAAACAATATTATACATATCGAATGATATATTTTTTTAATTATATTATTTGAAATAACAATAAATCTATCATATCGCGCGAATGTGTATGCGTACGTATAATAGAAGTACGGTCGATATTCTCTCCTTGTTTTTTTTTTTAAATACAAATCGTTTTGCATGTTCTCACTACTACTAACGCGTGTTGACGATAAACATAATGTTTTTTTAAATGGGTACACGTTGATGGAATTACATTTTTAAAAAGTCTACACGAAACATAATAATAATATAATACTTGCACACACGTGTGTATACGTAGGTGATAGAAATTCATAGATATATCTCGTTAATAATATTTTAAGAGTGGAAATCGTAGACATTCCATAACCATATAAATAGCAATATTCCGAAGGTATATCGTGTCGTCGTCGTCGTCGTCGTTTGCAAAGAGAATATTCGCTAATCGATTACTATGCTCTCTCGGGAGAGACCGGTTTTTCTGGAGTTTTCTCTTGCGTTTGGCAAATTACCGTAGAAATATAATAATAAAAAATAAAAATACACACACGTGTGTGTGGTGTGTGTGTGTGTGTATGTGAGCGCGCGGGCGCACGCGCGTATGACTGTAAGAAAAACCGGACTTCAACCCACCGTATAGTCGTATCGTCGTCATCGATTGATGAATTCGACGGTCGAGCGGCGGCGGAGAGGCAGACACAACTATATAGGTACTATAGGTAGTTTTAAAAATCTCATTTTCTCATCGAATTACAATAATTATTGGAGTATTATTATTATTATTATTTTATGTATACCTTTCTTTTTCCTTCTTTTCCTATCTCTCGATAATATATATACGTATACATAGATATAACGAATGCGGCACGAAACCCGTGTGCACAGTAATTATCCGGAAGAATGCGGTGACAGGGCGGAGAGTTTGTTGTGGAAATAAATATACGGTCGGAGGGGATCAAACCTGTCTGTAGATCATATGTATGTATGAGTGCGAGTGTGTGTGTGCGTCGATCGTGAAGAGTAGCTATCAGTCAATATATATATATATATAGGTTTGAGTATTACCTACTCCCCCACTTGAAATTAGAATTCGATCGTTGTGCTAGGTACCTATACGTAATACGTACTCCGATTTTTCTTTAAATAATAACACGATGTATAACGCCAGAAATCACGATGCGAACGCGATGAAATCGCAGTACAAAAGGTTCGATTATTATTTATATACTCGCGTCCCCCTTCAGACATTTCGATCCAACTGCGTCGGACCCTTCGCCGGACGAACCGCATTGAACCGAAAACGCACATATCCGTCATACAGTGATAAATCATTTATCGGAAGTGCGTATAACTATAATAATATTATAAGGTATATATACGAACAGAGAAAAAATTGTTTCCCCGTCACTATAAATCACTCGGATGACTCGTATTAGGCCATACCGTACCGATGTTCTTATAATAGTGCGCGTATATTTGACTATTTCGTATTGTCGTTCTCACGGACGTTGCGCGCGCACAAATTCGGTGCCCGCGGTGAGTGAGAAACGATTTTTTGCTTTTTCCGAAAAAAAAACCCATTATACACAACAACCCGAAACCCTCGCTGACGCGTTTCACACACACACACACACAATATTATTACAAACGCGAAGTAAATAAAATCATTTTATTTCTCACTCGCTCGCTCCTACGTGTCAATTAGATTAATGATCGGATGCACGCGTGAAATGAAATATTATATTACGCGCGGGGCCCGCCACAGGTGTAGTCGAGCGGAGAAGGGCGGTCGCGCGCCGAAGGGGACCCGCGATAACGTAGTTTATACACGACAAACGATCTAAACACAAAACGAGCGTGTTATTTTGCATAATGTCACACCGTCGAAAATCCAGTAAAACGTGTGCGTGCGTATCGATCGGTTTTCGATCGACGAATGAGCGCGTGCGTATAGATCGGCCAACGCGTCCGTGTGAAATGAGAAACGACGTCGGAATGTAATAGGACGCGCGCGCGCACGTCGCGGCCGAGGTGACGGCGACATACCTGCAAACGCGCGCAACCGTGATCCGGAAGAGAGACGAAAAAAAAAAAAAAAACGAAAAAAATTCGTTAACGATTTTAACGTGTAATATTCACACGTATGGCGGCGGGCGGGGGGTATATAGTCGTGTACAACAATAAAACAAAAGAAAAGGAGAAAAAAGTGATTATCGTCTCTCCGCGGCCGGACGGAAAAATATATATATATATAACGTCCGTGATATTATAATATAGATGATTTTTTTTCTTCTCTCTCAAACAAATTTATCGCTCGACGCGCCGAAAAATGACAACGAGATATGTGTATGTGTGTGTGTGTGAGTACGCTCGCGCTTAAATTATATATTATATTATATACGTTGCGCGGCACGCGAAACGGTACAACGATCCGGTAACGATAAATCATTTGCGCGCGCGCGCACTGGACAATTTCCAAAAAGAAATAATAAAAAAAAAAACAAGAGACATCGGTTCGAAAGTTTAACCGAACGATATTAACTCGTATACGATATGCGCGTGTATTTTATATACGTTTTCGCCTCTTCTTACGACACGCGCGCGCGTCGTAAATTCACGCGAGTATTTTTTATTTTTTATTTCTTTTTTCGGTACGCACACATAAATACGATACGCGTATAATATATAAACGTACAAGAGCACTACGTATCCGCAGGGGCGAAAATCGGCTCCCGTGTTGCTGCCGACGCGCGCGCGTTTATTATTATTATTTTCCGTTATAATAATACGATATAGCTACGCGGCCGTATACGATAATAATATAATAATCGCTATATTTACGGGACACGATGATGATTATTCAATTATTGCGCGCGGCGAAAACGTTTGAGATATTTTCTTTACGCGTACAAAGGCGTACGGTGTGTGTGTGTATACATATTATTATACGGCGTATAATATTATAATACGTTCCCGAGAGACACACGCGCGCCCAAGTATAAACATTTTCGGCCGGTAGTGCGAGCCGGATTTAGGTATTGCGGCGGCGCGGCGTTTACGCGCATAATAATAATAATATTCATCGTCGGCCACCGCTGTATATGTACGTATATATCATCGTAATGCGCAAGTGTCGTGAAAAAATAATCGCGTCGCGTAAATAATACGTTATTATTATCGCGAGAGAAGAGTTATTTCTGCATAAATACGTCCGCCGTTCCGCGTGACAATGATGTATTCATCATTATTCGTACGTAACGATGTGACGCTGCGGCGGCGGCGGCGTCTCCGAAATCAAAGTTTTCTCGCGAGTCACAATGTCCCTCCCTCCCCCCCCCCCAAGGCAGGCGCGCAGCTCGCGCGTAGGTATATCACACAATTATTTGTATTCCTCTCCCGGCCGCCCCCCCCCCCCGCGCTCGTAACGTGTATTATGTGTTATGAAATGAAAAAGAAATAAAAAGAAATACCTCTGTGACATTAGATTAATGATCGAAAAACTACAATATCTCACTCGGCAACATCTCAAATCGATTTTTTCCCCTTTCAAATTTATTAACATCCATTTGCCACACTCGGAATCGTCGTCGTCGTGATTTCCCCACCAATATTTTCCAATAATTTTTTTTTTTTTTCTTTCGTCCTTTTGCCGCGCGCGCGCGCGCGCGCGTTACACACGCACCGCGTTCGTATACTATATTTATATTTAAAGTGCTATCGTATGTTTTATGGAGTGCGAGATTAATCAATTTGTTTGACACTTTTCACGACGTCGGCGGACGCGGCGACGACACATTAGCCCGAACAAGATACGTAGGCTATATCATCGTACGTGTATTATATACGTATATAATATTATGTACCTACACAACACCGGCGGCGACGGCGGCCGAGTTTCTGGGTGTACCGGTATAGAGGTGTACACGTCGAGTCGTCGTTTGTCGTCGCGGTTGAGATGTAATATAGAAGAACACGGTATATATACGTATACACGTATAAATATACGGCGCCGCCGTTGCGGTTTTGACGAAACTAAAGCGACGGCCAGTGTGAAGACTGTGGTCGTGACTGCAGGTAAAACACGATACGCGAGCATACCTCCTCGGCCGCAGTATATTATTGTGTAGGTATTATCGGAAAACAGACGGGAGAGAAATAAATCGCGGGAAAATCGTTTCCCCTCGCGCCGACACATATGGTTATATTCGTTTCGTTTATTTATTATTTCGTTTTGCCTCCTTAACGGGTTACGCGTGATATGTGTGTGTGTATATACACCGTGCGTATGATAATAATAATAATAATATGTAAATACGGTTTGTGGGCCGCGTCTATTGCGAGTCGTCGTCGTCGTTTTCGTCGTTGTCATCGTATTTCCACGCACGGTGCATATACACAGGTGTATATAATATTAAAAATATACACACGCGTGTAGGTAATCGCGCGCCACCGCACATGGGTGCAGCAGTTCTCGTTAATTACAAAACGGCGAGAGCTCCGCAGGTCTGAGCGCACACACACACACACACACACACAATATGACTATGTCGGGAAAAAAAACCGCCGCCGCCGCCGCCGATCGGTTGTTAATTAAAAATATTGGCCTGCATATATGCAGCGCGCAGAGTATTTGCACAGAAAGAGTTAAGCGCGCGCGCGCGCGCGCCCGCGTTATCTATGTTATTTATCTCGCGCGGCGGCGGCGGTTAATTCGATCGGACTCTTATTACAAAAACTTTCTATACACGCAGAAGATCTATCGGCACATCGCGAGATAACGCGTACACACTTATATACGCGCGTACCTATATAAAACATAACTGTGTGTGTGTGTGTGTGAGCAGACAAAACGTCGCTAACCCGTGTGCGTGCGCGCGCGCGCGTATAAACGTGGCCCCCGCGAGCATTCTCGTGTTTCTAATACGTTTTAAATATATAATATTATTATTATTAATACCAACTTGTGCCACAGTTTAGCGTTGCTAAAATATTTATTATTATTATTATAAAGTTTAACCCGACGTCGTCGTCGTGGTGGGAAAAAAAAATATAAAAATTTTCATATTATTAATCCTAAACGAGTAATTAATCACGGTTTTTATACGCGTATAGACATCGTATACATATAATATATACGTATTATTTCGTCATCGAGTGTGTGTGTGTATTTTTTTTCCCTACATTTTCGTATACAGAAACGGAACGCACGTATAGAGAGATAGGTGTACGGCGGCAGACAGTAGACGAGGTGGTATATATATTTATACGCGCGCCCGGCGATTGATTTGCATACTAATTTGTTTTCCGACAGCTAAAATTATTCCTTAATTAGAATATTATTATTACGGCGGCGTTTATCGATACGCCGGGCCACCGCCTCACGTATTATACATACCCGCCGCCGTGTATAAAATAATACTGTGATTTGCCACCGACCGATATGCGCGCCCGGACGGCGAGAAAGAAATTGGCGATTTTTTTTTCGTTATTCGTTATACTATTAATTTCGCCGCCGTAGAAAAAATAAAAAAAAAACGTTAATGGAAATCCCACGAAGTCGACCTCCAAAGTTCAAAGCGCGTAATTCTCGTCGCCGTCGTCCCGCGTATATGATGGGTCGTCGTACGCGCGCACATTATACCGCCGCCGCACACCGCTCCGACGGGTACACTGCATGATATTATATACGTGTAAAATTCGCAACAAGACCTAAAGGTACTATATATGTATATCTGTGCAGCAGTGCAATTGTCTTTACTGCATTACAGCCAGTATATTTACAGCGCGCGCGCGCGCGAGCGTATTGGATAACCAAAGTGACATGAATGGAATCTACAATGCCGCCGCCGCCGCCGCCGCCGCGCGTGTAGCGGAAGAATTAGAAATAATGTGCATGTAATGCGCGCGCGCACGCGCTCGTGTTCTCGAGTGGGACAAAGAGACATTGAAAAGATGGCGGCGGAGACTGCCGAGCAATGGGCTCGGCGGCGGTGTTGGGCGCTGCTGCTGCTGCTGCTGCTGCTGCTCCTGCTGCAGCAGCCGGTGGCTATTGCGGCGACGACCAGAGGAGATAGGGTTAAATATATATATATATACGTGTGCAGGTAAGGATAATAATACGTGCGCCGGCGGATGGGAATAAAATGCAAAAACGGTTGACCCGGTGACAAAGACAAGAGACCGCCGCCGCCCAAGTCTCCTCTTCTGCGGCAGCCACCACGGTCAGCGCCGCCGCCGCTCGCGCGCGCTCACATTATACATATTATATATAATATGTTACCGATGGGCTATACGTTAATTGTACAAGCTATTGTTTTAATTATTGCGCACACCGCACGCGGTATATATATATATATAGACGTATTTAAATATATAAAACATATATTATAAACGTCGCGCGCGCATTCGCGATTCGCCGCCATAGAGACCGCAAGCAGACTTTATGACTAATTCAATTGCGCGAGAGAGCCGGGGAGAACACACGTCGGCGGCGTTTTTTTCTTTTTCTTTTACTGCTAATAATAATAATACTTGGGGCTAATAATGGTAATAATAAAAGGGTCACCGACGATAAATTATATCTTTTGAAATCTCTCTCGGAAATATCGCGTTGCAACAAATCCGCGCCAGTATAATATTATAATATAGTAGTATAACGGCGGCGGCGGTGCGATTATTGTGCGGCCGATATTTTTTCGGCCCGTGAAAACACACGAATTGTATTTTAAATAGGTACGCGCGCACGGGCGTATAAATAATAATATTATTGCGGGTACGGGCCGCCGCGCCGCCGCCGCATCACGACAATATTGTCCCGGGGCCGGACAGTCGACGAATAAATATCATCAACCACGTAAATTAATAAGACACACATCGGTATTTTTTTAGACCTCCTAATTGGACGCACAATATTTTAACGACGACCATGTGCGCCGGTCGTTTTTTTTTTTTTTTTTATTTTATTACGTTATATTCCGTTTGAAATCCACGCGCGCGAGTTATGATTGAGCCTACGTAAAATATGTACACGTGTGTGCATAATATTCGTTGCTGCGATATGCATATAATATATATATATATACGTGTATAGTGTTGTTATGTTATTCTTTGACAGTTCGGCGGACGCACCGCCGCCGCCGCCGCCGCCGTCCCGAATATGATGAGCCCGAGGCGAAAACCCGAAATTCGAAAAACAATACGCGCGTGTCTCGACGCGCAGTCCGTTCCCCTGGAGCGCGCACGTGTTTGAAAAAGTAACATTAGGTCTCGTGTAAATAAAATATTAACTAAATATCGCGGACAAATTGATCAGACGACATACGTGCATATACTATGGAGTTCAGTGGCTGCTGCGGATCGCGGCATGGTCATATTTCGTATATACGACACGAGGAATTCCTCCAAATACTCAGTCGTACACGTCGTATACACGCGAGAGCCGAGAGGGGGCAGTGATTGCTTCCGCTATGAAAGTTTAAGAGGGCAATGCCCCTTGGTGTTTTTTTTTTTTATAAAAATAATGAGTATTATCGAAAAGACGAGAAAAAAAACCATTGTTTGTAATTTGTTAAGATTAGTTCGATTTTATTTTAAGAAATAATATATTATATTATGTTCTGATCTTGATTATATTTCGCCTTAGCGCACATTTGAATGCATTAAAAAAAAAAATGATTTTAGTGATAAAAATAATCACCTCTTAAGAACAAAACAGAAATTCCGTAAACGCAAAATACAATTTTAATTTTTTTTTTTAATTCTATCTCGTGTTTGGAGCGAGCATTGTTTCAGAGCTCCTTGAACGAAATTCAATTTGCATATAAATGCACTGTTTATAATTATAACTTATATGTCAAAACAATTAATTACACAAAAACTTGATTATTTAATCTACGACTTAATTATACATATTAGGCTATTAAAGCAAATTGTATTCAGTGGCGGTTTTTTAGCTGTACGTTTTGGGTGAGGTGACTCGTTTTAGAAAATATTTCAAAATGGAATTAAAAAAAAAAAAAAACGATTGTCGATGCGATTAAGTGAAACGAATACGACTGTAGGGCATCATCAATCATCACTACTGGGTTTATGATGACAATTTAAGTTTGGTGCATTTAACGTTGTTAAAACAAACGAAATCGATCGGATTTCGAACGACCATAACTGACAAAGACTAAAAAGACAAAAAAGACCGATATACCCGAATAAGAACGAGTAATTAATGACGGATACCGATGAGCTATAAGAAGAAAATATTTATCGAGCATTATATAATTACTCGACGAAATCAGACACGAATCACTCTCGTCGTCTCGCCACTGATTATATTGTTTTAAGTTGATAATGATGTATGTTATACATTGTAATATGCATAAAACATATAGTTTGCTCCTCCTCCTAAACAAATTTTCAAGTCACGCCCATGTACTATTGGCGTGTGTGTATAAAATACATTACGGTCGCAAAGATTTAAATAATGAAAGAAAAAAAGTGTGGATTCGTCATAACACCGCGGCGGCGGCGGCGGAGAAGAGGGTAGTAGTAGTTGTATATTATATCGAATCGGGCAAGCATTACACGCGGATAACGGGGCGATCGGAGTAACAGTACTACTCGCGTACAACAAGCTATTAAAATATATACTCGCGTCTATATATTATTATTATACATATAATAATAATATGGATATATTTGCATCCGACGTGATGAATAATCGTGTGAAAACGATACGGATGTCCGCACGCGGCGGTGCACAGCGTCTCGTAGATTACTTACACACATGCTCGCACACACATACACGTATAATAATGGTGTGAGCGCATATTCACATGGTCGTTTTTGTTATTAACTGCGTTAAATAAGCATGCGCGCGCGCGCGCGTCAACTTATACTCTGCAGCGGGTACCTCTATATAGCTGTCGTTGCATTGGTGGAATAATAATAGTAAACTTAAATGTGTGTAATCTCTCTCTCTCTCAATATATACACATATATTGTAGTGAACGCGAAGGCTATATCATGATGTACATATATATACATACACCCGCCCGTACGCGCACATATATACACACACTACAATGGATCGGTGCTCATTAACAACGGAATTACAGCATCGAGTACGGGGGCTCCCAAAGTCACATTTTTCTCGGATGCTGTCGCCACAGCAGCAGCAGCAGCAGCAGCTGACCAGCAGCGCACCGGAACAACATTAGGAGACGGCACTAGAGGCGTGGGTTATAAGGCAATTCATCAGGCTATCCGGTAGCCTTCTGCCAGTTAATCATGCTAGTTGTATGTGTGCGCGCGCGCGTGCGTGAGTGCAGTATACTCGCACGTACATATACAAGAGACTTTATATAAGCGCGCGATGAAACAAACACCACCACGTCGTTATTTATGTACGACGATCGCGCGTAATATACCTCTCTATCCTGCGGGCACGTCATGCGCAGCATCTACATATTATGGATGGACCGGGGGGGAAACCTTTGAAAATGTCGTGTACCTCCCTGCTGCATGCCCGTCCGCCGCGGCAACACTCGGCTGTTGAAGTCACTCGGTTTATTAAAGTGCAGCGATGCGCGAAAACAACGCGTCGCGGCGAGCAGTGCGTAATATTATTATATGTACGCGAGCAGCAGTGGTCGTCGTCGTCGTCGTCGCCGCCGCACGTCGCGCGATAGGAATCTAGTCGGATCGTTTTGATATGATATTGAAATCGTCAGAGACGAGCGACTCGGAGGAGGAGAGGTAAAAAAACACACAAACACACAGACACTCATTGGCAAATATACGAACGCGCGAACGGCGGCGAGATTTACTTCTGCTCCGACGACGGTGCCAGAGCGCCGAGTTTCGTGCCCTGGTCGTGCAGTTTCCGCACGACGGCGGCCGCGGCTATAATAATGCGTTATTATTCGCGCGTTCGAGTGGAAAAGGAGACGCGCGACGGCGAGATATGAACGCGCGCGAGAAAATTACGACAAACGAATAAATAAATAAAAAAAAAAGAAAAAAAGACGACGGGTGCAGGACTCGACTAATCGTTTGGATGCGGTGTACGTATACGCGCAGTGCGATTCGCGTCGGGAAGAAGGGAAAAAAAAAAAAATCGAGAGCCGACCGTAAAACGAGATTGTACAATTAAGTTTATGTGTGCCGCCTGTTGTGGTGTCGGCGGCGGCGGCGGTACTTACCCCTACACGCTTATATACCGGTAATTGAAATTTATTGCGAGAATACCACCACCGCGCGGGTCATATACATATATAATACGGCGCGCGTATGACATGTACTGCTGCGGCAGTCATACGCAGATATTTTCTCGTCTCTCCATCTCTCTCTCGATAATATTATACACGTACGCGTATATTATAACGTACGACGATTTATTCGTTTTCGCGCGTTCGAATCGATCGGTAACCGGTTCTCCAGTCCGAATATCTTCTATCGGCGAAAAAATATTATACACATACGTATAATATTGCGCCCGAGTGAAATATTGAAATTAGAAAAAAATAATATTTACACGACGTAAACGAAAACGCACGCGTATTACGTATTATGAATCGTTAAAACTATATACATTACGCGCGCAAACATCACGACGTCGTCGTCGGCGGCGGCAGAGTTGATTTTCCCGTCGAAAACGCGGAAAGCGAAGAAAAAAAAAAACACTCCCCGACGACCGTGTCACACCGTATGAAATCCTAACGATTCCGCGCGTAAATTAGTACGCGCGGACGTTTCTAATATTACACGCGTTCCGTGTTATTTACTCGCCCGGCACCGGGCTGTTATACATATACGCGCGCAGAGTATTACGTATATAACATGTGAGCGAGGAGTGTGTAGATATGAATACGCGCACGTCGGAAAAAATAACATAATACCTGCCGCCGCGCCGGTTAGTTACACGCGCGGTAAATGCGGATAATGAAGTGAAAATTTAGTCCCGATGGCTACACTATATATAACCGTACGCGTATTACCGCGGCACAGCACTCTACATTATTATTATATATATATGTGCACGCGGACGGCAATTGAACCGTGCAAGCAGCAGCAGCAGCAGCAGCAGTCCCTCCAGCCGCCATATACCGCACTATATATAACCGGCCGAAATAATAACGATAATAATTCGTTGGTACACGCTTGTTATGCTAACAAGGTATCGAATTCTGTATACGTATTGTGCGTGTATAATGTACGACAATGACCGCCAGTTAGGTTAAGTTGTGTGTGCTGCGGCGGCGGCGGCGGCACATGTGCGGCGGCGGCAGCGCATAGAGAGAGACGCGCGCGCGTTTGTGACGTACACGTACTACACGACGATATTATACGCGCGGCCTTTGTGTTGTTGTGAAATGTGTGTGTGCGTATATTATTTTCTGAAAACGCGACGGGTCGTTAGCGCGCGGACTTTACGCCGCCGCCGCCGCCGCCGAGATAAGCCATTTATTTATTATACGTATTAAATACAAGCACGGGGAGCCGGATTTTAGATTGCGAAACTCCGCGCCTGGTGATTTTTTTCGATTTCCCATCGATAGGAAAAAGAAAAAATTCGTATCGAAAAAATATTGATTATTATTACGACGTCTGTGTATATACGATCTCTTTGTCGAGAATTTATAAGCTAAACGTTGACGGACGAGTGTGTGTCGCTCTCTCCATAGTATAAATATACGACAGTTTTTAAGATTTGATCTGCCCATAGACGTAACATAATTATTTTACATAATAATCCTCTATGATGAGCGCACAGAGCGGTTTGCGTATTATAGGCGTCGAATACCGGTACCGATTGTTTATTATCTTGTACATTCGAGTGCTCCGCGGGCGGAATGGTTGTTTTTCGAGCAAACGAAAAAATTTGGGAAAAAAAACACCGGCGGATATTAGCAAAACTTTCGAGTTTCGTTTTTCTATGACGACGCATTCGATACAATGTTCTGACAAACGAAAAATTAAAAAGCGCTCGTAAATCGTCGACGATAAAATCGAAATATATATTGATAACGTATATCGTGTCGAAATTTAACGCGGAAACTATACCGATTGCACCGGTGATGCGAGACGTTACAAATAACGGAAAAAGTGATAAAATCGACGTCTCGCGCATGGTCTGTCCCATGACTTGGTTTTCGCGAGGAAATATTATAACTCACGCGAAGACGGAAAACGTTTGGTTGCAAATGACGCGCGTGCGAAAAACCCCCGAGCCGCGGACATATTATAGAATATAGATGCACATTTATACCTACGTGCAATTATATATTAATGCAGTTGTCGTCGCGCGTGAAATATATCGCGAATATATACATAATATACCTATACATACAGAAGAACACGTCGTCGGCGAGAACAGAGTGCGCGCGCGCACCTATATACAACGGTCGCCGGAGAGTATTATAATATAGGCGTATAATATAATATTATGTGTGTGTGTAATATTAATTGATATACGATCGTCGTCGTAGCGACCGTATTTATTATTACAAGTGCCAATACACGTCAACGGCAATTGCGCTATTTGTACGTTATCGCTCGTATTTTTTATTTTCTTTCGTTTCACACACTCGCATAATATTATAATATTATAGTCGCGCCGCCGCCGCCGTCGTCCGGTCCGATAGGTCCGCCGTCGTCGCAAAGCGAATGATGTATACGTCCCTCTCCCCCCCCCCCCCCCCGTCCACGTCCATGATTTATAATATATTATTTTTTATCGAGTTATTTTATAAATTATACGCGGATCTCGTTTTTTTCTTCTTTTTTTTTTTCCCCCTTACATTTCACGCGCTTTTAAAACGCCACATTAGTATAATAAACAGTTGACTACTATTATAATACACACACACACACACACACACACATACGTCACAAACGAAAGAATATTAAGGCGCGCGAGCCGATATCCAAATCGATATAATAATAAAAACGATCGGCCGGCCGGCCGTTGGAAAACGATATTATAATAATATTATTATTTTCCACGGCGCGTACCCGTAAAACACGACGACGACGGCGGGCGTGCATAAAATAACAATGGCCTGCCCGCGCGAGTGTAATAATCAATCGCGCCGGAGATTCGTCGCGGCCAGAGACATATTATTGTTGTTATTATATAAATATCATAACGTATGTGCGTGTGTGTGTGTGTGTGTGTACACCGCTTTTACGTATATTAGGCGAGCGTTCTGCGGCGGTTCACGGCCAATCTCGGAATGGTTTTTTTGTAACTACCTATAAAATATATCACATATGATTAGGGACGCGTATTATGCGCGTGCAGTCGTATATACGCGCGTCCGTCTTTCTTACACGTGTGCGACGTGTCGTATAAAACTCGCGTTTAATTCCGAAGGTTTTACAAGAACTGCGGCGGCGGCGGCGGCGGCGGCGGCGGCGGCGGTAGTAAAACGATATTATATATAAATGTATGTGGAAAAATTACGCGACGACTAAAGAGAGTTCTCGCGTGCCCGTCAAATATCTACACGAGCTATAATTGTTATTAAATACATAAACAATTAGTTGTATAAATATATTATGTCGACGAGTAGTACAATAACACTGATGTGTAATTTATATATAACTATCATATCTATTGCAATACGTTTAGGTACCCGAGATATGCAGGTTGCACGATGGACCGCGGTCGGTTTTCTTACGCGCCGGAAACGGAGAAAAGGACATAGAGAGTGGGCAGGGAATATCTAATATATTTTCGTACACGCGTATTATTATATTGCCGTAATGGTGTAATTAACTTTGAACATTCCATCGTGTGTGTATATAGCACGCGCGTTGAACTGTATATAATATATATATATATGTATCGATCGAACAATATTAGTGAGACGATGATGAATGTAATAAATATACCACGGACGTGTAGGTACACGCGCATAAGCATCACGAGCGGGCGAGGCGAATGGAAAAGTAGCGAGAGAGATGGCTGACGTCTCTACTCCGGTGATGTTTTCTTCTCTAATATAATCGTACTGGTCGGGTCGAGCGCCGCGTAGGTATATATATATATACATTTATATAATACAATACGGTATGGAAAAATAAAACAAATCCGTTTCATCGCGGTCGTATAATATTATAATTTATTATCAAATCGTTTTGGCCGCGCGTTTCACTCTCCTCTTCGTTTCTGCTAATTATATCTAAACCCGTTCACGTTTCTCTGCCGTCGTCGTTGTGCGTGAGTACGCCGTGTATTTCCTACACACACACGCGCGCGCGCGGTGGAGCAAACACACTCGATTAGGATGATTTGAAACGGCTCGTAACAATAAAACAAAAATGTAACACGTCTAATAAACGTCAAGTCGACTGACAGATTAGCGCCGCGCGCCGCAGCCACATCGTCGTCATATACAGCACAAGTACACACACACACACACACACACACATGTAACAATACGCGCGTATATTTGTGATGTCTATGTGTGTAGACTATATATTGTATATACCGCGTGTGCGCATAATATTATTATGATTTCGTATGTGGAAGAGTGTTTGCATAGGGTTTTTATACGAATCATCTCGTCCGCGCTCTTCTTCGAGTATTACACAATAAGATGTTACGCGCACGCGCGCGTATAATACGAGTACTCCAGTTCGAAGTACACGCTTTCGAGGGCGACGGAATCGTACGGGGGGGGGGGGGAAACAACAAACCTTTAACTCGTACGTTTACAATATCAAACGGAATAATATAACGCCGCGGAGTGTACGGCGAGCGCGATAAAATAATAACATGTAATACACGCGCATATATATTCGACGCGTTCGCGTGATATTTCCGAGACGGTAAAAAAAGCGTTTTCGTCGCCGCATCGACTAAATAATATAATATAGGCACGACTACGGAACTCGTTCGTATGAAAATATATATTGAAATATGCACGGCGGCGGCGATAGGTCACAAAACACACTACAATAACGACGAGCGTGTATATTACTCGGTCGTCGTTCCGGTCGAGAGGTGAAAACGCGACGGAGAAAACGGAACAGAACGCGAACCGTTCGCACCGCGGCATCCATAATATATATATAATATATAAATAAATGTATTAATATAGAAATATACTATTGTACGAGGTTTATTGTGATTCGCGGTCGGCCGGCGGGTCAGAACGTGATAATAGCTGCGAGGGGCTGTTTTGAATTTCATGAACGGCGAAAAAACACCGTCGCGCGCCTCGTCCGGATTATAATAATATAGGTGTCGTCGTGCTCGTTTAGTATTTAAATGAGAGAAGAATAGCAGTGCGAATATTCCCCCGCGGGCCATCGCCGTAGCCGTCGTGCAGCCGTAACACCCGTGTGTGCACATCGCGGCTACTCCTTACGATATTATTATTTATCTCTCCGTTTCCTCTTCTCCCTGCCCCGCTTCTTTCTCCCGTCCGCCGCGTGTATATATTATTATTATTATTATTATTATATTATATTGTCGTTGTTTATAATATATACGCGAGGAGGACTCGCTCGCCGCATAATATTACACACACACGATATCATACACAATATTATGTTCACGCGCGAATAATGATAATACAACGACGACGATGATAATAATAATAATAGCGATTCAATATATAACGCGCACTTTGCTGGCTGCGGTCGGCGCATGGTGCAGGTGACAATGGTCGCACGATTCGACCCGAAGCCCGTCGCCGCCGCCGTGCCGATCCAACGCCTCTGCGGCAGCCCCGGCGACGACACTTTGCACGAGCCACCCACGCCGAGAAAAAAACCGTCCAAACTCATTGTCGTCGTCGTCCCGGCCGCGAAACCAAAACGAGAAAAACGCAAACGATATAATATGCTCCACGTCCGAAGGGAGACACGTCTCTTTCCGTCTGTTATTCCGAGCAAAGTTTTTTCCGCATTACTATTGTTGTACTATAGTGAAAAATACCGACGCGCGATATAGTCGTCGCCGTCCGGACGACACTATACGCTGGCACGCAGCGGTTTTGCCTACGCCCAGCGCCTCGCAAATATGATATTTAATATTAAATAC
>OX402534.1:7216709-7266425 GCA_948098885.1 Drepanosiphum platanoidis | reverse complement strand
GGAGATCGCGGCGAGCCTGTACTCCGACTGGCACGGCCTGAGCGCTTTCGACCGACGGGACCGAGGTGAGGGCCCGGGGTCCGCGCGCGCGCGCGCGGGGGGGGGGGGAAGGAATTCGGAGCCCTCGTGTGTGACATGCGAACGGTTTGTCGACAATGAAAAATCTTAAATTAAAACGCGCGCACTCGATGCTTTCTCGAAATAACGAAATAACGGTAATAATAATAATAATATCCACTTTTGTTCGACGATAATCGCTAATAAGAAAATTAAAAACATACGTCTTATATATTCTACCGATTGGTCGGGTGTAATTAATCGACTTTTTTTTTACGTCACGCCACGACGAGGAAAATAATAACGTAAACGTGGTTAAATTATGTATACGGTGTAAATTGTCCGCAGTGACCGACGTCAAGAAGAAATGGACCAACATCAAGGACTCGTTCGTGAAGGAAGTCAAGGGCAACAAGCCGAGAAAATCGCGACACCGGGGCCCGCCGGAGCACAGGAAGAAGTACTATCTGTTCGATCACCTGCAGTTCCTGATGCCGTACGTCCAGGACTCGTCGAACAAGACCGCCGCCGGGCCCGAGCCGCCGAGGAAGAGGGCGCGAAAGAACGACGGCCCGGGCGAACCGTCGTCGTCGCGCCGGGAAGCCGCGACCGATGTCGTCGACGGGCCGCAGGACGCGCAGCGGTACGCGGACGCGCTGAACAACGCGGCCGGCAGGTCGGCCGCGGACGCGCTGTGTCGGCTGGACGGCGACCTCTCGTTCGTCGTGTCGCTGTTGCCCACGGTCAAGTCCCTGAACGAGCGGCAAAAGATCGACTTCAAAATCGGCGTGCTGCAAGTGTTGGCCCGGATAAAGTTCGACGAGGCGATGCAGCTGCATCAACAGCCGCCGCCGCCGCCGCCGCCACCGCCGGCGCCGCCGTTCGTCGCGCCCGATTTCGGTGCGTGTTTCACCGCCGCGCAGCCGTACCAGCAGCCCGCCGACGTCGACCGTCACCGTCGGGGAGGCGTCAAGGAGGAGCAGGATCAACAGCGCCAAGACCGCGGACGGTCGCGGCCCGCGATAAAACGCGAGATCGAGGAGGATTCCAGCCCGTCCGCGTCGTCCGTCGTCGACGCGGACACGGATCCCGACAAAGATTTCGACGACTAATCTCGCGTCACTATCGTTTTCCTACGATCGCGCATTTCATATTGATGATTATTTTTATATCGTACCGCGCGCCAAACTCAGTGTATAATAATATATTTTTATTACGTACTTTTTTTCTTTTTTTTTTTTATCGCGAATTCGTAATGTCGATTTTATTTTCGTTTCTCTATAATATTAATAAAATGCATACCACCGCGTATATATAAATAATAATATTGCGTGTACGTTATTTTAATATTATACGCTGTACATTTGCGAGCACTAAAGAAAAAAAATAAAATAAAGGCCACACGTCTTATCACGGCCATAATAATAATAATATCAGGTATATGTTATTATTATATACGAGAGCGCGCGTTTATTATATTGCACCGCAATAAAACGCGAATGATTAAAAATCAATTTGAAACCTTTACCGGTTTTTAATTACGACGCGCCGTATAGTGGTGTACCTTCTATTATATTATACGCACACATGTATATACCTACATGATAATAATAATAATAATACATACTAAACGCAAACACAATATAGTATATAATACGTATGCGTATATGCACCGCAGGAATGTTATAATTATGATTGTACAATAATAATATAATACTATCGTCGTGTCCGGTTGTAAAACTACTCACGTCCAAAGCGCGGACCGTCGTCGTAAATTTATCGCTAGGTTCAACCGACTTGGGTCGTCGCCGGTGCACTTGCAGCGGACTTTACGCGGCTATTGCCGTGCGATAAATATATTATAAACACTCGTCGTAATGTCACGTCGCGACGCGTCGTCGTCAAGTGAAAAAGCGATAATTTATATGAGTAAAAAGGTACGACGACGATTTTCATACGTCTGGCCAGGTGGGGTCGTATTATGAGTTGACGAAAAATTACAACACCAAAAAAAAAAAAAACGATTAAATATACTGGAGGATTGTATGAGGATGGTTTCAACAAAACGGACTCCGCCGAGACTCTCGATAAGTAAATTAATAAATAAATTAGAAACGGAAAATTCATAATCTAGCTGGCCGAGAATAGTTTTTCCAAAATCAACGGGACCTAGTGTGACGGTAAGTGAAATAATTGATCATCGCCTTGACCGCGACATCTCTGGCGGTGACGTACGGTCGACTATCCTGCAGGATTACTATACGAGAAAGAGAGCTGGCCGCGAAATTACGTTTTACAAATCGTCACTATATTATAATAATAAACATCATAGTGCCGCGCGGTTACATTACACGATGGCGCCTTCCATATATTATATTCTAAACGCCGCCCCCGTGTGCGGCGATGAACGCGCGCGATTGTGCGGAACGCTTAAACAGCAGTTATGACGATAGTAGTAATAATAATATAATTTATCATTGATAGGTATTATAATGCACGGGCGCGCGGGCAAGTCAGATTTCATCGGAAACGTTTTATTGTTTTAATAGCGTTCGGGTACGGAGCGAGTGCGGTCAATTATATAATATATACACGGCCGATAAATGTGTGTGTGTGTGTTATTATACTACGATAATATATGTGATAAATTACGCGCAACGTTCATAAAGCCCGGCCCCGGCCGGTACCACGCGCTCGGCGGCGGCGGTGTCCGGTAATTTTTTTTATTTTTTATTATAAAATCATGAATGGAACCCCGTTTGGCACGAAATTACTAATATACAATAATGCGTTTTGATTTATGCGCGAAAAATGGTCGGGGCGGGGAGGGGGCAGAGTTTGTGTTATTATTTATCGAGAGGGAAAAAAAAAAAATAAAAAATAAAAATCGTTACAGGTATCGGGGTACCCCGGGTATATATGATACGATGTAGCACGCGGTATAGTTACGGCGTGTTTAATACATCGATAATCGATCAACGTAAACTACGCGCGATGTTTCAGATTGTTATCGGCGCGATTATAAAACCTGTTGATATATTATTATAACGCTGCTGCAATACACACGAGCGGGCGCGCGCGCGCACGACGCGGTAAAATATTGATTGAGTTGAAATATTTAAACAGTGTCCGTCCGCATAATATACAATACACACACGCGGACATTAAATACATATTATATTGGGAACGACGAAAAGAATTTTTTTTTCGTCTAGTTTACTACGCCCTCTGTTCACACGATCGTCGTGAGAGTTGTGACAATACGTAGCCAATAATAATATACGATCAACTCTAAATCGATATATAATATCCGCGTGATTATCACTATATAGTATTACGCGTTATCCTTTGTCGACACAGACTTGCATAAATATTTTGGTATAAAACAGTCGATCGAAATGACGGTTGAAAAATATAAGCTTCTAGAAAAACTTTCGAGACGAAATATTACGATCGCGAGGGGCGTAACGAGCAGGGCGCGATTTTCGTCGTTTCCCGAGGTTCGCGCGTTATATACTATTCGTGTAAACGTTTTCATAACGGTGTTAGGTATATATTATATGGTATACGCGGTTGCCGCGGCGGCAGTACGAGTACATATAGACACCAATGTCGAAACGTGATAATAAGGCGGACGAAAAAAACCACGTCGTTTGTATCACGTACACTTCTCTACACAAACGACGGGCGCGCGTGTTTGTCGTCCGCGTATTATTATAATAACGTGCACGCCGCGCGTATAAAAAACACAGCTGGCGCGGCTCGGTGTTATCGCGCAGACGGCCGCGACGACGGCACTCGTCGGAAAGGATTAAAGAACCCGCGCGTCGCGTTGTTCCCGGTTCTTTTCGGCGGCCGCGGCTCGTCGTAAACACGCGCGCGCATAGTAGTATATCACAAACACGCGCGCGCGTCGAACGTCGTATTAGCCGGAGAAACGAAACGTGGAAAAAAAAAAAAGAAAGAAAACCGGGGGTGATGACGATAGTAATAGTAATAATTCCACGTGCGTGTGGAATAATGGAAATGCGCATAAAACGAGCGCGCCGCCGCGACGACGACCGCCTGTCGGGCGAACACAACACCTGAGTATTGTCCTTCGCCGCAGGACGTATCGCGAGCGAGAGACCGCGAGGGGTTCGACCGACTCCCTACGGACGCATACATCACGGGGGCGGGGTGGGGAAACACTCGAAATTTCCGTCACCGCTCGTGTACGCGCTCGTGTAATAATACACAAGTGTGTATTGAAAACGACGACGAGTTTGACACGCGAGGAAAACATTATGGTTTCGAAAAGAAAGACGAAACGTTAATATCGCCGTTATACAAATACGTATGAACCGCGTCAAAGTCGAGAGGGACGCGCGTGTTTGGGAAAAAAATTAATAAATTCTCCGGCTAATATCAGACGCGCCGGGCCGAGAGAAGACGTGCTTCAAACGCAAATTGCATTTGTACGCCGCCGCCGACGACGTTACGCTGTGGAACGAGAAGCTATTGAGAGTAGTCGTAGTATAGAATAGACGAGGAAAAAAAATAAACGAAAAAATGTATATATACTAAATCGCAGATAATTTAATCGGACCGAGCCGAGCCCGATTTCTTTTTTTTTTCTATTCCGTTTTACATGTATATACGAGCGCATATGTATATATATGTGTGTGTGATTTTTTTTTTTATCATATTACGGGCAGGTACGCGTTTAAACTTGCGCGAGCGCGCGCGCGCACCGGGGCCATAAAAATAAATTGGATCACACAGGGTCTCGCGCGGGCGCGAGAGAGACGGCCGTCGGCCGAGAGACGTGGATCGGATCTATCCGTATATGTGTATATATAAATATGCGCGCGGACTCTTTAATTAGTTGCGCTGTTCACGTACGAGCGGTGTGCGTGCGTGAGGTGCACGCCGCGGTGTGTGTAGTATTAGACCGCTGCTCTCGGTCCTCCGGTTTTGTTTTTTCATTAATATGAGCGTCGTCCACACACACACACGCGCACAAAACGCAGCAGCGCCTTGTGTGCCATTCGCCGACGAGACGCACAGACAAAAACCGCGTGTAGGTAAATAATATTAAAATCGACGACGGCGACCGTCGGCCGGCGGTGCGCACGCGGATTTAATCGATTTCCACGCGACGATCTATACCTGTTATTGTTATACAATATCGTTGTTGTAACGACGGTACGACGCGCGGATTACAAAGGCGATTATTTAAAGAAGACAACAACAATCCCGGGCGTTATGAAACGTCTTTAATAATAGGCGCGGCGACGAGAGCGTGGAAAACGTCCCGCGAGTTACGGGCGAACGACGAGCCCGCGCCGCCGCCGCGAGAGAGGTGGTGGAGAAAAAAATAAATAAATAAATAATGAAAAATGTAAAAACCGCCGCGCTATAATGGTTAATTTCTACAATCCGTCGTATATACGCGCATACTTATCTGCCGGCCGGGATTACGCGCGTGCGTGCGTACAAAAAACAATACGACAACGGTCGCGGTCTCGTTCCAACACACACGATATTATTATACAGGGTGCACCTATATCCTGTCGGTCTTTGTGTCCTCGGGGCCGCAAGCTCATTGAACCGCGCTGTAGTCTTATGTATACGACGCGTACATGCGGTTTTTTTTTTTTTTCTATATAGTATATATACGCACGCACAAACAAACACACATATATATATATTATACCGACGAGTATACGTTTTATCTCGCATTTCATTTGGTTACTTTACAAATGAAAACGATGTTGAAAATATTAGCATAATGGTGTAATGGATACGGCGGCGGCGGCGGCGGCGACCAATACGCGCGGTACACCCGAGAGTCAGGTTTGTTGTGTGCCCCCTCCCCCCACCATCGCTTCCCCGTCCGCGGCCGCGTTCTTCCCCGCAAATCCTTGTGCCTCCTGCACCGCCGCCTTTCACCCTACCGCGCACCCAAGTCGGCGGCGGCGGATACACACGTGTATATTATTATTATTATATCGTAAACTGCGCGCATTGCGAGACGGAACTTTTGAACGACGCCGTGTGTACACTATACAAACGTGGACGACGACGACGACATGTATAATATTAAAACTCGAACGCGAGCCGTGCGCGGAGGGATTTACATTAAAACTAACATCCCCCGGAGAGCGACTCGGTAAAAATCGCTTCGACGGGTGTTGAAATCGCGCGAGGAACGTTTCGTGTCGACACAGGTTAGGTCCAAGTGGTAAAAGACGGAAATATCGCGAAAAACCGCGACGTACTCGCGCGCCCGAGTGCTGCTGCCTGCGCGATATTAGAAAACAATTAATCGGTTATTACCTCCGAGTGCGGCGGAGAGGCGGACGGGGTGTGTGTGTGTGAAAAAAAAAACAATGTGCATGCGCGCTTATAATAATATAAAACGACGTGTCGGTGGGCGACGACCGTACGCGTTGTACACGCGAGTGCATCGTCCGAACGAGTGGTCGTGGGGGAGGGGTAAACTTGGTCGTCCGAAGAAATAATAATAATAATAATAATCATTATTACTCGGCCGTTAAGTGATAATAATAATAATACAAGTGTGATAACGATAAAAACGCAAAGACTACGGGAGGCGGCGGCGGGGCGACACTGGTGTGACGGCGTACGCGAAGGAAAGATGTGGAGAGAGACGGCGAGCGAGAGAGACGGAGCGACGCGCGCGCACCGTTGCCGGTTCGGACATCTGCCTACGTCGTCGTCGTCGTCGTCGTCGTGTTGCGTGTCCGCCGCCGCCGCCGCCGTCGCGCGCGCATTCCACATCGACGCATTGCATTCCACCGCGCCGGATTCCCCTTTACACCCGAGCGAGTCTCACTCGTCGCCTCGCGCTCTCCTCTCGCGATCGCGTCTCGTCGGTCCCCGTCGTCGTCGTCGTCTACACGTATAATTTTATACGTACATATTATTATTATTATTATTATTATATACGTATTCGCCCGTGTAATCTTTTTTTTTTTTTTTTTTTTTTTTCCTTATCCTTTTCTTAACGTCCGTCGCGTCGTAGGTATACGAACGCGGTGTGTATAATATACTACGGAGAGAGAGAGCCGCCGCAGGAACTGTGCGAGGACCGCTGCAACAGTCGTATATTAAGGCGTTCGCCTCCGCCGCCGGGCCGATGAAAAATTAGTATTATTACGGTGTGCGCGCGCGTGTATAATTGCGTTCGAATTTACCCGAAGTCCGCGCGGAGGCAAAGGAGAAAAAAAACGATTTTTTTTTTTTTTTTTTGTTAATATTGTTTTTCGAGAGAAGAGCCCCCCGCGAGTGCGTATCATTGCCTTCGGTGGTGCCCGTGATTAATAGGCGCGCGCAATGCGTACGGTAAAACCTCTCGGAACCCCTCGAACATGTCAACGTGGTTCAGCGTGGAACGACGGAAAACTCTCGATGGCGGTCGAGATTCGTCGTAGAGAGATTTTACCGTGTTTGCCCCGACCGGGAGACGAAGACGGATAGCCAGCGGTTTGTCGCGGCCGCCGTTAATTGCAGTTATCCGTACACCGATTATACGACATAATATTGTTGTTGTTGTGCCGGAGCTCATACGATATACACGCGCGAACGGACGGAGAGAAAGATTCGTTTTTTCTACATTCGACGGGGCGCACCGTACGGTTTTTCGAATTTTCGTAACTACGTCACAATACCTGGTCGCCGGTGTGCGCACACGCGGAGACGAGGCGTACGTCATAGTATAATATCGCATATACACTCGGCGGTATTAAGGTACACGGTGTAGGTATATATAGGCACAAGAGAGGTGTATGGGTAGACGACGCGCGACGTGTACGCACACGTACGTATAAATATATACGCGTTATGCGCCGGATCAAGTGTGAAATAGTCAGCCTCCGGCTACTATGTATATATAAACGAATAGTCCGTACACACACGCGCGCGCGCGCGCGCGCTCGCGTATATAATATTATGTGCGCTCGGCGGCGGCGGTGGCAGTTGGGCCAAATACCACAGATGAATAATAATCGTTCGTCATATACATACCTAGGAGTATATACCACACGGCCGTATTATAATAAACACACTGTATATATAAGTATGATACGTGTGCGCGTACCGTCCAGGAGTTTACACTATCTATGCGTGAATATATAATATCTACTGTACCTAGGCAATAACATCCTCACGTGTGTATAATAATATCAGCTCTCTCTCTCTCTACACGTCCTCCCGCGACCACTCCGACACGCCGCATCGATCCGCGAGATTTATGAACGCCCACCCCTTCTGCAACAACGGCAGCCGCAGCAGCAGCAGCAGCAGCGACGCGCCGCGTATATCACCTCCTCTACTCCTATCTAAAACTAGTAGTTTTTTATTTTTTTTATTAATACGTATGCACGTACACCGGGGGAAAACGAAATAAGACGGATTTTAATTGATTTCACTATTCCGCGCCGTAACGCACACGGCGGCGGCAACAGTTTCCGTCGCCGAGGAACCTATATGTATATAATACGTGTATATCCTTTACATCGTTATTGCAGGGGACAGGAGGACGACGCGGCGGCCGCAGCAATTTAAACGGTTTTTTTTTCGTATCTCGTTAATACTCACACACACACACACGCGCGCGCGCACGCGTACACACAATGAATCGACCGTCTGCGGCAGCGAGAGGAACCTTCTGGATTTCGTTTATTTATATGTGCGCGTACAGCTCAAGGGCAAAAGAACAATGTAACTACAAATTGGCACGGTCGATATCTGCTGCAGGTCGTAAACGCGCGCATATTATATTCTATAAACCGTATACGATATATCGTCGTATATAGTGTGTATACGGCACACACACACGAAATATCGCGCGACTGCAGCACAATAAACGCGCGGATTTTCAGAAACAAAAACACACTCCGCGCGAACCTATACTGTATTTATACAAGACGGGTAGTCTAATCGATGAGCCGACGTATATACATACGCGCGCGTATAATATATAACGTGTACCTATATATCGAAGACATCGCGCGCGCGACGGCGGCGGTGGCGGCGGCGGCGGTGACGACGGTCGAGGAGTCCGATGAACTCTGCCGCTGCTGGTGCAGGTAGCGTTTTAGCGACAAACGGCATGCGAGCGTGTACACACGAATGGGAGATAGTATATATAATGTACGTACACAATATATAATGAAGGTGCCGCGTGTAGTATACGTGTTGTATCTCCTAAAAGCGATTAACACCGCGGCGGCGGCGTCAGTTCATTCAAAACCCATTATCGGGGGGGCCCATCAGCGTTGGAATTTTTTTCTTTTTCTCGCCGCCGCCGCCGCAGTTTCCGCCACCAAAACTTCATTACGTCAGTCATTATTCACGGGCGCGCGCGGCGACGGATCGATCGAGACCAAAAACGGTGGCGGCGAATTATTGCAGTCGCAGAGCTCGCGAGATTAATGAACGCGCAACCAGCAGCTCTATATTATACGGCGCGCGAGGCCCGAGGTAAACCGCCGCCGCCGTTTTACTTAACGCACATTTTCATCACCCACCAGAATATCGCTTTGATCTCATATTTTTACCTTAGCGCGCGCAGTAACACATTCGTATTTATATATACATAATATGTAGCCGCAGACAGTAGTCGTAGCCATATAAATGCGTACCATAAGTATAGGGCAGGAGGCCGATGAATTCACTAATTCCACGTTTAAAGCTTATTAAATTTACGTTTATAATATTATGCGCGAGCTACTACGACGAGTATAATAAATCCGCCGCCGCCGCCGCCGCCGAACTTGGACCGCGTTAGGCTTAAATAATAATAATATCGTGTTTTTCTATTCTTTCCCGTTTTTATACGCACGGCGCACGTTATATTATATTATTATTATACTCGTCGACGGCGGCGGCGGCGTGCGCGTTATTCCGACCACGGCCGCCCGGCCCGAGGCGGCTTTACCGCCGGAACGGCTACCGTGCGCCCGCCGCGCCGCCGTTGTCGACGCGCTTTACCCCGCGACCCAACCACCCCGCAACGAGGTTCTGGCCCGCGGCCGCGTATGCAAAACGCCAAAGATTCGCGTGCACTAAATCGCTACTACCGCGCCATCGTGCATCGGCGCCGATCCGCGCGTCGTGTGTATAATACACGTGAAACGCGAAAAAGAATATTTATCATATTTATAATATTATATATACGACCCGTTACGTTCGCGCACAAAGAGCGTGTGTTTTCGCGCAATATATACAGACCGTAATAATAATACGAAGCGATTGCGCCGCCGAGCGTTAGGCCAATTGCACTCGGATATGTGTATGTAGTTTTAATTCGCGCGTTGGATTTAATTTATACGCAGAAAACTGCGCGGGTATCACTGATATCGTCGAGCGTCTCGGAGACGTGGCGAAAACAAACAAAGACGCGAGTGGACCGCGAGAGGGACACGAGCGGGAGAAAAGAAAATCCCCCGAGAAAAAGCGTTCCGCGGCGGCGGCAACAGACGACGACTCGCCGTCGTCGTTGTCGTCGTCGTGGGTACGCCGGCAACAAACGCGCGCGCGCGCGCGTATTATACATATATACGTCGAATGGCACACGGACACTTCAAGGTTATCTAGATTTATCGTGAGTTGTAACCGCGCGCGCGCGCGCCCGGCTGTCCGCCGTGTATGGAGCCGATTCTATTCTGTTTATTTAAATACCTCCGCGCCGACGACGACGACGAACGCGCGCGCTCGCTCGCACACGCACGCACGCGTCGCGTCGTAGGCCTCGACGTTTTCTCCGGCGCGTTTACCGGTGCATACGTACGCAGCAGCAGCGAGTTTGCTGCGAGAGACGTCACAGACTTGCAGTGTCGAATGGCGGCGGCGGTCGCGAGTGTTTTTACACGATATCGTTGTGGCGGCGCGAGAGAGACCCGAGCAGGACTTTGCGCGCGAATGTTTCCGTGAGATTCCGACGTTAAAACTCTGTCGACGAGATTAGACTAATCCTTCCCCCCCCCCGCCACCCTATATTCGCATTGTTATAAATTTCGACGATGGACGTTTTTTTTTTTTTTTTTTGAACTAGTATATTATTGGATCGTTGTACGAAAAAACAACAAAAAAAAAAAATAAATAGTCACGAACGGCGGATGTATTGCACTCGCTGGCTGCAACTCTCGCCGTAGATCGTGTACGTCGTAACGCATAGGCGCGCGTCGTCGTCGGCAAAAACTTTGGTCGAGTCGATATATTACTGCAGTGTTTATACTTTATGCATATAAATATACAAGTGTACGGTACGTCTCCCGTGCACGGATCGAAGAGAACGCAAACGTTTGTTTTCCTCCGGCCGCCGTTCCCTCTCACCCTCCTCCCCCCCAACTCTATATAATCGATGTACCCTCTCGCGGTTCCCCTTTTCATTGCCGCGGCCCACCCACCGCCACGCGCCGCGCAGACACACGACAATAATATTGTTTATAATATGCTTCCTACCTACCTAGTCGGCTATATTATATAGGTACTCACCGGCGGCGGCGGCGTCGTCCTCTGTACGAGAACGTATTTTACATATATAACGTCGTGCGTGTTATAACGTACGGCGACGACGCAATGACAACATATTTATAATATACATACATATTATATATATATATATATATAATAAATGCATATGTATATATAGGAGCGTGTGTAATGCGCGTTTATATATAGCGATAAAAGAGAGGAAAAAAAAAAAAAGTCAACTGGAACGCGCGGTTATTATAATAATTATAAGAGGATATTTTTTTATTTTTTTATTTTTTTTTTTCCCACTCGATCCGGTCTTCGCGGCGAAATCGTCGGGTGCGACACACAATCGGAAATCCGATACCGGCCCCTACAGTGGCGGCACCACACACACCACCGTCCGCCGTCACCGCACCACCGCCGCCGCGAACGCGAGCGCGGGCGGACGGGGGAGGGACCTTATATGCGCGGACGCGGTTGATAACTGAAGCAGAATGATGCGGCGGCGGCGGCGGCGGCGGCGGAGAGGACGGGCGAAAAGAGAGAGAAAAAAAAAATTACATTAAAAACCAGATTGGAAGGCCCGAGGCGGATACCACTAAATAATAACAACATCATATTGCAGTGATTGGATTTGTATCTCCGCCACCTCGTCCTCCGCCCGAAAGGCCGGTGTACCGTTTCGCGTACCCTACCATTAGAACGCTTCTAATTATTTTCCTATCGAATGTTATTAGTTACGTACGCGGCGGCGGCGAAGCGATATCGCGGATTTTTTTTCATTATTATTAAGCAGCGACCATATTATTCGCGCGCGCGCGAGCGCGCAGCATATATGTATTAAAAACCGGAATCGATCACCATATACATATACATACGCGCGGGGCTCATAATACCTACTACTATAATATTACAATGTGAAACGTAATCATAATAATGGAAAAAAAAAAAAAACAGACCGAAAATTCGTTCACGATTATCATTATTATACTACGACTATTATAATAAAACGCAGGCGGCCAGTGTCGTGTACGGGCGGCGATATTATATACGAAAGCGTGATGCGCGGTCACACGCGCGTTTATTTTATTTATACGTATATAATATCATGTAGGTAGGTGTGAAAACGATTACGCGGCCGTTGCATTCTTCTTATATTATGCGACCGGATGAAACACGACGACGACGACGACGTTACTGGCTCCGCCGTTGTTGTGAACCGAGCGCGCGCACCACGGTCTCTCGGTCGCCCTGCGCGGCCGTACGTCCGCCGCCGTCGCACTCGCAGCGAACAACACAACGGCTATCTGATCATCTCACGTATTAAGTAATTTATAGATAAACCGTTTTCCGCAGTGCAGTGTGCAGCGGCGACGGCGATGATCGAGCTGATAACCGCCGCCGCCGCCGCCGCCCGTAATCACTTTCACGATTCACGCCGAGGCTATTAATCTAAATAACGAGTTTTACCCCTGAAATCGCGCACTGCACATCCGACGACGACGATATTCGCCTCGTGTCGTACACACACACACACACACGCCGTATAATGTATTCGCGCGTACACCTGTGTGTGCATATCGTATAAAATATAATAATATGTACCTACGCGCGGCTGCCACTAGGTCCGAGCGACGGTAGCGGCCTAGATAGATATGGCGCGCGTACCTATAACTACTCCTCGTAATGATATCTACCTACGTACACGCGCGAGCGGCGGCGGCGGCGGCGGCGAGATGGGGTTTTCTTTGAAGCGAAAAGAAAAAAGATCGGGTGGGCGGCGCGTGACGGTCGACGATTGCACACGAACGCGGTTTCGTAAGTCGCGTTATTTTAATTAGTCGTCATAGTTATAGATTTACCGGTCGTCGTATAAAACAATGCCTACGGAATACGCGAGCGCGCGCGCGCGCGTATTTATATATACACGAGGTATATTTCGGGGCGGGCCGAGGAGAGTAATCGAAACTACGCCGCCGTACCGCCGGCTGTCACCAGTGGCGTTAACCGATATTATTATAACGTTTCGACGCGACCGAAGATTTTTTTACCGCGCGTAGGTTATACATTATATTATAATATGTTCGTAACGTACGGAAAAACGTGTAATTTCGTCCACGTTGTTATTAATTTTTTCAAATACCGCAGAGATCGCGAAATCACCAACTCGCGCGAAAAAAAGCCCGAGACCGGGGTGGGGGAGGGGGCACCGCCGCCACCACCTTCGCACACTCACGCGTATTAATAATAATACGATATTATATGACGTGCCCCGGGACCGGGATGTGCCGCGGTAATCGCATTATCGCGGTACCCCGAGGTGACCGTGTTGTACGATACACATTATGGGCAGCACGCTTACACGTGTGTGTACGTATATACGTATATATTATATATGCCTACGCGCCGCCAACAGACCAGTCTTGTTCGCGTATGCCGAGTTATCATACTAATGACATCGGTTGCGGCTATTATAATAATAATGAAATGATAATAATATGAAGATATAACTGTCGTCGAGACGTTGCGCGAAACCTGCGCGCTGATGCTGCAGCAGCAGCAGCAGCAGCAGCTGCGGTGGCGACCGCGCGCGCGGGCCGCGTTCGCGTATAACCGGTCCAATGACATTATTACCGCCGTTTCCCTCAAACCCCTCCCCCCCCTCTCTCACCGTCTCTCGCCCGCTCCCGCACGACGTCTCTGTGCGTATATTATTCGTTAAAAAAAAAAGAAAAAATTAAATATCATTTTTCTTTTAATTTATAACTGCCGGCCGCGCGTACTCACACACCACGCACGATGCTATTTTATACGAGTTTAAATCCTTCGAGAGAGAAACCGACGATTTTACAGATCACACACACACAGTTCGATCTATTTTTCGTTACGATACGAAATTTCGGGCGTGCGGTTTTTGTAAGGTCGCGCGCGATAGATAACGTACGCGGAAATAGTTTCCGCGGGGAGACGGAGCGGATGCCGTGTGGGGTCGTCGCCGAGTCGCAATGAAAGTCGCCGGTTCGCGGCGATTGATTGGTTTCAATTCCGTCACGTAAGCGGTAGGTAATTAATGGCCCGGCAACCTTGATCGAAATTTTAATATTCATGTCCCACACTCGCGCGGTATGTATACGCGGTCCAAGTGCACACGCGCGCGCGCGCGCGCGCACAAGACTACAAATCATATATTTTCTACACTTACATAGAGGTTATCATGTGTGTGCATACGCAATAATATACGCGGAGATAGACGCGCGCGAGATATTTCTCGTTATTATTATTTTATTTCACGAAATGACACATATTACGTATATAGAAATGCCGGGTCGCGCACGCCGCCGCGTTATCCTAGATATCATATTAACGCGCCGCGGCGAGAACAGGTGCGTTTTTTCATTTTTTTTTTTTTTTTCTCTCTCTCTCTCTCTCATTCTCTTTCATTCAACAATATTTTTTTGCGCAATCTAACGGAACGTGAGACGGCCGGAAACTGTATATATATATGTAATAAACTCGTGTGTGTGTGTGTGTGTGTGTACATATAGTTTTATTTTATTATATATATATATATATATATATATATATATGCTTGCGATTTATTATTGTCGCGAGAACTTTTACCATGTAGGCATAAGTAGGGAACACTGGCAGCGAGAGTTGCAGCAAAGAGTCCACCACACGCACACACGTATATATTATTACATCAGTATATATTATTATTATATTATATGTTTGCAATCATAAACGCGCAACCCCGCGACACGATTTTCCGATCGGATGTGTGTGTGTGTGTGTGTGCGCAACTTTGCCCACGCGCGCGTTCTACATATTATTATCTGAAACAGTATCGCCGCGACGCAATAACAATCGTCGGAATCTGAATAATAATAAAAAAAGAGTATTATTTTCGCAGTAGTTTTTCGAGGAGATACGACCTCATTTTGTCGAGTACATTATAATATGTATATCGTAATACCGACGACGACGCATCATAGACGTCAATTTAGCGCGACGATTACGATATTTTATACACGCGAGCGCGTACGGTAAGTTATGAGCGTAGTAAACTAACAACAACGCATCATTAAGTGTACGCGCGCGCCTTAAGCTTTATTTTAATTTTATTACTATTCCCTTCGCACGTCGTCGTCGTCGTCGTCGTCTACGAATAACCTATACGGGGGGGGGGGGCCCGGCGCGCGCACGCACGCACACACACACACACAGTATGCGGTCACCGGTATCGATAAATTATGATGACAATTACCGACAGATGTACCTTGGGTGGGCCAAAGGGGTTAGTGGTTTATTTTTTTATTATTATTATTTATTTTTATTTTTTTTTTTTTAATTGAATGTTCATCTGGTCGTCGTACAAGCCGCGGCGGCGCGTTCGAATATTACACGCAAACGATAATACGAGTCTCTTTTAATCGCGTGCCGACGCCGTCGTTTCCAACACCGTTTATCGTAGACGAGTCGTCGAACAATATATATACCTATATTATAACACGTGAGAGAGAGTCCACTCGCGATTTCGAATACTATAATAGAGCCACTACGAATACTCGTATAACAGCGAGCTACCACCGCGCGTATATAAGGCCGAAAAATACATATTCATATAAAAAACATTCGTCTGACCGACCGACCGACGACGGCGTTCTTTTACCGGTCCCGTCTACTTTTTACCGACATGTGATATAACGATAAAAAAAAAAAAAAAAAAAAAAGCGAAAAAAGATATTGTAGACGAAAAAAAACCGTACGCCGCCGCAGCTGCAGCAGCGGCGCGGCGGTCGATCGCGCACGTTTACGTCCTGTTCCGATGTTCGCGGCCGGAATCGTCACGACCGGCGCGCGAATTTTTCGCGAAGCATTGGCATCGCGCTCGAACAGCCCTCGCGTCGCGCAACAGTATATATATACGCGCGCGGTTGTAAATATACGTGTACCTATATACGTATGCGAGTAATATACAACACGGCAGACGACGACGACGACGACGACGGGGACCCATGCTGCGAGACCGGGTTGTGATATATTCACGGGCTGCAGCCGAAGCCGACCGACTGCTGCAGACACGTCGCCCCCTCGCCGGCCGGCGGTTTATACGCTCTGCATATATATATATATACACCAGTTTTTTTTTTTTTTTTAGACGCTATACATGTATGACGCTCGCGCGCGTGTATGAAATATCATCATCGCCCGGACGGCGTTTAATGAGCGAAAAGAAAATCACGCCGGGGCACTCCTATCATATATGTATGGCAGACATACACATATACGTACATATCGGTGTGCGATTCACATTATATGATATACGCGCGCGCCACGAGTTTTTTCTCTCTTGTATATAATATACGTATATATATAATAATATTAAAAACACTGAGCGCGTCGGCAATAACTGCAACAGTCATATATGTCGGTCAGATCCGACACCTCGACGGCGAAAAACACTTTCTATACGTATATATATATATATATACGTATATTAAATTACACGGGAGTGCGAGTATTATACGAAACGGATTTTCGTTAACCTTCCCCCTGAACTGTTCGCGGCGCACGTATATAAAATACGTAACGGAAAACGACGTTTTGTGAGATCGCGCGCGTTTGTGCTGCTGCGGCGCAGGAATTCGACGAGAATATCATATACGTATTGTGTGTATATACGTATATACGCGCATATAATATAAACCGGCGAGTCTGCAGCCGACCGGGTATATAATATGCAGATAAATACGTATATAACATATATATAAATAGTATACGCAAAACATATTATATTAGGTTTATATATATATATATATAAATGCATAAGTACGTCGCGTCGGGTATATATACGCATAATAAATACGTCGTACCTAAACGTATATAAGTACACATTGCAAGCAGCGAAACGTAATAGAATTCCAAAGTCAGTCACGATTATATACGTATATATATACGTATATACACTTTTACGCGACGACTTCTATTCGTACACACAAACGCACTACTCGTATATAAATACGGTCCCCCCCGTGCCCTCTTGTGTGTTTACGCGCATACATATATATATATAGACGTATATTTATATATATTTTATATTGTGTAGCGGCTCTTGCGATAATAATAATACGCGCGTGCACCAGAGGTAAATCGACAAAACGGTTCGGTCAGAAACGGTCGGCGCGCGCGCGCTCGTGCACGCGGTACATGTAGTATACGCAGTATGTATATATCGCGGGATAAACTGCTCTGCAAGGCTGATGAGAGCGAAACGACCGGAGGAATGTCGCGTTCCAAAGCGAACGTAACGTACGAAAAATACCTATTCGCTTACATAATAACGATATACGTATATTATGGCGTACGCGCGTGTCGCAAGCACGTGATAAAAGTGAACACTTTGCGGGAGTTTCGGTCGCCGCTGCGCGGCGGAGAGGAGAAAAGTGACCCGATTTTACGACGGAGAGAACAACGGGAGCGGACACGTACGAGGGCGCTCGGAAGAAGAAAGACGCGTAATATATTACGCGCGTCGCTGAATATTATGATCGGTCGGGTCGTTTAGACGCGCCGCGCGCTCGTCGGCGGAGACGCGTTTCATCGCCGCGGCCGAAAAGGATTTATCGCGCGATCGGCCGGCCGTTTCGGGAACTCGTACGTACGTGTGTGGTGGTGCAGTGCCGGTTTACGTGCCGCGTAGCCGCCGTTTAATGAGCTTACGCGCCGCCGTCGCGGCAGCGCGCAGTGTGATTTACGACGTGCGGTCTGGGCGGCCGCGGCGAGATAACGCGTCTGTTGCGCTCGCTCGCTCGCCCACACCGGAGAGACGACGGAAGACGCGCAAACACGCGACGATAATAACGATAATATTATACATATATAGTAGTAATAAGAGGCGTACTCTCGGACGATAGCGGGAAGGAAATGCCCGCGTGATCTGAAAACGTCCCCTGAAAACGATAATAAATATTTATGCGAGCGGGGGAGAGGAGCGACGACGATGATTTACCGGCGTGGGCGTTTTCGGTAGGCCGTTATCGGAGGACGACGTTTCAATGGCCGTGTAAAAAATAAATAACAAACAAGAATAACGCGTAAATAATACGCGCGAAATACTATACGCGCGTACGGGAGGAGAAATATACGGACCTGGCATTAAAATTCCGCGGCGAAAGAGACGACAAGTGTGTCGCGCGCCGACAATGGGGGCCGGGGCCGCGACCGGCAGGAAGCCCGCCGCCGCCGTCGTCTCCGGGGACGAAGGAGCGAACGCGCGCCGCGGGTTAATGGGCGCCGCTCGCACTATATCAACGTCGGACGTTGCGCGTGTTGCGCACCTTTAAGGACTTGCAGGTCGGCCGGGTCCTACGACGGCTCCTAGCCGGCCGGCTAGCGCGCGCGTTTATTATATTATATATACGGGCGCGATTTATGATCGCGATCTACCGACGCGATTGCGACCGCCGCGAACACGGCGTATACCTATATATTATCGTGTACCTGTGCCTATATACAGCCGGAATATCGTCGCGCTCGATAATAATAATAATCACTATCGTAAATATTATAAACGCGCATATAGTATAATGCGCACCGGCAGCAGAGCACGCGCCGGCCCGTGTAATATTTTATAATATTCTGTTAATTTAACGGACGCGCGCGGTGGCGGACGACGACGACGACGACGACGGATAAATCGTATATACGTACATATACGCGCTTCTCCGGCACGAGCAGTAAATCATTGAAGCGACGACCGTCTTTATAACTCCTTATAATGGCCTGTGTGACGACGGTGGCAAAATAAAATAATAATAATAATAATAATAATAGATGCGCGCTGGCTCGTCGCGATGATCCGAACGCGCGATAATAATTCCGAGGGCGGGGGCGCGCTCGCACATTGTTCCAGCACTAAAGTTATGACACGGCGATCCGGAGCGCTCGGTTTAAATACGGTTTAATTAAACTGGTTTAAACCCGTCGCTAGGTTTACATATTATATATTTATATACGATAAAAGTAATATAATACAAATACGCGCGCGTTATAATCGTAAGATTATTATTATTATCGTCGTCGTCGTCGTCGTCGTCGTCATTATCGTACATGTTTGACCGCGTATACGAGCGCCGCGAACATAAATCTCGAAAAAACGGTCGTCGGCGACGAAAAAACGAGTTATTTCCCCGACGACGACAATAATAATCATAATAACAATAATGACAATCGGCAATCAAATGTCGTAAAAGTTTAAATTCGACACGGCGCGCGCGCGCGCGGCGATTTCTTATTGCGCGACGCAAATTTACGACCAATAACGTTGTCACCGCGTGACTAGTTCGATCGCCGACCGAGCAATCAAATTCTTCGCGCGCGCATACTAATGTTATTACAAACGACGTATAATACGACTGTAGACGGCTATCGTAGAATTTGTCATCGATTCCCATTTCACGGGTCGAGCCAAACGACGTATAATATTGTGCAACAAAGAATTATTACAACCCGTGACGCGATATACGTATACACGGGCTCTCGTGAGATTTTTCAGGCCGCGTCGTGCAGGGCGTTATTGAACGTTACAAAAGGACGGGATAAAAAACACAGGGTCATCGGATAATTGTTCTTATGAATTTGAAATCTTATGTATGATTTCTTTCGGGGGAAAAAAAATAAACGATTCTGAACGGGAGAGAAAGGGCTAGGGAGGTGTCGCCAAAAACTTGTCGTTTGAGTAGGTGGTGAGTATAGCACGATAGTAATTTATGAAAAAAAAAACGATATGGATTTCGAACGGTTTTCAGATCAAATCGTATTATACTAGAAAACGTTTAAACAAAACCAAATAGAAATAAAAAACGCTCTCGTCGAGCCTATAGCTAAACTCCTACAGTTATTTCGACACGTAACGTATTCTGCGCGCAAATTCTTATAATATTTCATAGCTTTCTTTACAATTTACTACAAACACATATAATACGGTGAAGGGACTATACAACTTCAAGCCTCGGCTCGCGGTGGAGTAGAGAGTAGATCATATAAATAACTTTAATAATAATAATCCGTAAAGCGTTAATAATAAATAAGCATGCGACAAGTGTTAAAAAAAAAAAAAAAGAATGAAAAACTCTTACCTTAAGCACACAAGATCCGACGGCCCTGTCCTCGGGCACGCGCGCGTTGTAGAAGCTGCGGTCGAACACGGGCTCGTTGTCGTTGAGGTCGTGCACGGTGACGTGCACCGTCGCGGTGCCGGTGAGCTGCTGCGGCCGGCCGTTGTCCACGGCCAGCACGACGAACGTGGGCTCCGGGTCCTGGTCGCAGCGCAGCCGGTCGCGCGTGGTCACGACGCCGGTGCGCGGGTCGACGCGGAACGCGCGCGGCGCCGGCTCGGCCATGCGGTACGCGATCGCCGCGTTGTCGCCGTCGTCGCGGTCGGTGGCCAGCACGCGCAGCACGGACGCGCCCGGCTCGGCCGTCTCCGACACGCCGGCCCAGTACTCGGGCGCGGCGAACTCGGGACGGTTGTCGTTGACGTCGGTGACCAGCAGCTGAAACGTCTTGGACGCGTGCAGCGGCGGCGTGCCGGCGTCCGTGGCGATCACGCTCAGCGTGTAGTCAGCCCGGGCCTCGCGGTCCAGCGGCAGCGCCACCACCACCAGGTAGATGATGTTGTCGCGTGTGGTCAGCCCGAACCGGCCGTCGCCGCCGCGCAGCGTCACGTTCACGTGGTGCGCGCCGTACTGGCGCCGCGAGTCCGGGTCGCGCACCGAGATGCGCGCCACGAACTCGCCGGGCAGCGCGCGCTCGGAGATCTTGGGCGTCGCGTCGTCGCTGAGGAATATCACGCTGATGTCCGGCCGGTTGTCGTTGACGTCGGCCACGCGGACCGTGACGAACGCGGTGGCCTGCAGCGGCTGGTCGCCGCGGTCCCGGGCCACCACCACCAGTTCGTGCGAGTCGCGCGTCTCGTAGTCCAGCGGCCTGTTGACCGACACCACGCCGGTGCGCGGGTCCACCGCGAAGTAGCCGTCCCGGTCGCTCTGCCTGCCACGGCTGATGCCGTACTCCACGGCCCCGTTCTCGCCGTCGTCCACGTCCGTGGCGCGCACGCGCAACACGCTCGTGCCCACCGTCGCGTTCTCCGGCACCGTCGCGTAGTACCGGCTCTGCTCGAACGCCGGCTGATTGTCGTTCACGTCCAGCACCGTCACGTTCACGGCCATCGTGCCGCGCAGCGGCGGCACGCCGCCGTCGTACGCCTCCACCACCAGGTGGTACGCGGCCACCGTCTCGCGGTCCAGCTGCCCGTTCACCTGCAGGTCCGGGTACAGCACGCCGTCCTTCTCCCGGTGCGCCGACAGCCTGAACGCGTTGTTCGCGTTCCCGGACACGATCGCGTACCGCTGCGTGTTGTACGCGCCCAGGTCCGCGTCCCGGGCCGGGTGCAGCGCGCGCCTCGTGTCGCGCGCCGTGTTCTCCGGGAACTCGACGTGCATCCACGCGGCCGGAAACGCGGGCGCGTTGTCGTTTTCGTCCGTCACGCGCACCACCACGCGCACGTTCTCGCCGCTCAGCGGGATCGCCACCAGCGTGTACGACGCCCGCGTCTCCCTGTCCAGCGGCACGCGCGTCCTGATCTCGCCCGTGCTCTGCTCCGTCACCAGGTCCGTGTCCGCCGCGCTGCCCGGCACCGGCACGATCAGGTACGGCGGCCCGCTGTCCTTGGCCGACGACCCGTCACCGATGAAGCCGATCCGCGTGCCCGCCGGCGCCGACTCGGACACGTCCAGGTGCCGCTCGTGCTCGCCGGCCGCGGCCGCGGCCGCGGCGGCCAGCAGCCACAGCCACAGCGGCGTCCTCGCAGCCATCGTCGCGGCGATCTGTTGCGCCGTGAGCGCGTGTCAACACAGCCACATTGATGCCGCACCGCTGCCTCTGAAACACGCGTGAAAAAACAAATTCAATAAATAATGTTTTTCTATTTTATCACATCGATTTACGTACGAAATATTCCTACGGGGGGGTGGGGGACATATATATCCTACGACGCACGTCCTTTTTCCCCCCGCCGCGCGATTTTCCCGTTTCACAGGACCTTTTTCATTTCTATTACGTTTATAATACATAAACGATTAGGGATTACAAAAGCGATAATATAGATCCGCTCAATTCCACCCTTCGCTAATACTTCGTCCACGCCTCATCGCATACGACTTTAGAACACGTGATATCGTATACGATCGACGGTCGGACAATTTAGAATATCGACGCGATTATTAGATTACTATAGGCGTCCGTACAACTCGTGTACGCAAAACGCCACTCCCCCGCCGGACGGATGTATTACGATAAATACGAATGAAATACTATATCGCGTGATGGCAGTAGGTATACATCATATTATAGTGAGACGATTATTTGTTTTATTTATGTCGTCGGCGGCGACCGTCGATAATACATTCTACGAGATACACGTCGTCGTACGCTCGGAATATATGAAATATTATCGTAATGATATATCGTATTGTAAACGTTCGTCGTCATAACGGTCTGACGACAACTAATAATATTACACAATACACCTTGACACAACGGATGTACGCGATACAACGATATTTTTTATTGAATATCGTGTGCGCGTAAACGGCGCGCGGACGAGGCCCGGTCGAGATCGAAAAGAGAGTTTTTGTTTCGAGAACGAAAAGACGGGGGGGGGGGAGGTGGGAAAAGTTGTGACGCGAGATCGTAGATTAGGCGACGACGGAACAATAAGATCGGAGATCGTTTTCGAATTTAAAACTTCACACTTGTCGACGACGACGTCTTCTCGTACGCGCGTATTACAATAATACCATATGCTTAAACGCGTTTTACGATTGTTATCTCGGTCTTTGCTGCCGTCCGATATTCGTAAGTTTCCCACAACGCGTGACGTTTCCTATTTCCTCTCCGGCGTCTCAGGGCCGCGGCGTTAAACGGACAGACGGGGAAGAGAGGCGAAATTAAAAGGGAAGGGGGCCGACAATGTATACGACAAACGCCGAATTCGTCAAACTCGATATACGTAGTCTGAAAATATTTATCGAATTTAAAACAATAACATTGTTGTTTTCCGATCGAGCTACGCCGCCGCCGCCGCCGCGTAGCTCTAATAAGGTACGTGATTTTTATATCTAATGTTTTATATAATCCGAAATCGAATGCGAAATTTCATTCTCCAATAACGTATTAGAAACGAGCGGAACGTGGGCGATGGAAATGATAGAACGAGCAAATAATAATTATTATTTGCCGTACACGTATAGTGTGCGATATTCGAAATGCGTTTGGTGGTGGTGTCGGTTCAGTTCGTGAGAAACGAGTTTCGCGAGGCGAGGAAATTTCGACGACTCCGGGCACATCGCGCGGTATAATATTATATTATGGTTGTGCGCGACACGGGAAAGATTCGAAGATCTATACACGCGCGCGCGTATTATTATAAAACGCACACACGTCCAGTACAAGCCGCGCGCGATAAGAGCGAGAGACACGATCCGGGTGTATAATAATATTTATCGCGCGTGGCGCGTGTTCTCCGACAAATAACTCAATTCGCGCAAAACTGGAATATAAATTATTCAGCGCAAACATTCGCTGCGGTGTGTCCACTCTCTGTCGCGGTCGTTATCAATTATACGCGTACAAATAAATCGCATAATTATTATACGCCGTCGGAGGAGGAGGGGGAGGGGGAACTCGAGTGCAAACGGTTTGTAAAACCTCGCGCACCCATTGAGACGCGGTCGCGCGCGAATTCGCAACATGTCGCCGGAAAAATCAAAAAAAAAAAAAAGAGAAACTGTCGCGGGCACGACGAAAACGGGGATTCGCGGGGTGAGGACACGGGATAAAGGACGGAAAGTAGAAAAGGTGTGCGACGCGGTCTCGACGAAAAACCATAAGGATTTGCGCGCGGATTTTCCCAGTGAAACCGACGACACGACCGACAGACAGCAGTCTCTCGCAGGCGATATTAAATATTTCCGTCTCTGGCCGCTGCCGGGCGACCCTCGAGTAGCTCCCGTACCCGTCTATAAATTAATAACACATATTACGACGCCGCGCGTTTGTCTCGTTCGAAAGTCTATAATAATACGAATTACATGCGTTGTGTACTACTACTACTACTACTACTACTACTACTACTACACGCACGGATCGACCACACGACGACGTACGCCCTACCACTGCATGTGAATCGGCTTTTAGATCGCCTTAAATTCGCTTCATCGCGCCCAATATATATTGTTTCCCGGACCGGAAGTAACGGGCGTGAACGGGGAGGGGGATGCGGAAGTGACTCGGATCCCTGCGAAATTCTTCCGCGGAAAAACGGGTACTCTTCTCGAACGAGTACAACATTACACACACAATTAACCCGATGTTTTTCCACCGTAACATTTTGCCCGATAAAAAACACGTAAGATTCTTTGAAAATCGGTCCAACGGTTATTATTATTCCAACTACCTATCTCAACATTTTTCCGATGCGTACACACAGTTCGTGCGCGAGCGATTATATTATTATAATACCCATATATGCGGTTCGGCTGCGTACGAACGTTATATTTTAGTGCCAAGAGACGGGTCAAAACTCGGTTGAGGTCGCGACCAGACTCGTTTTTCTTCATTATCCACGCCGCCGCCGCTGCATATCATCATCATCATCATCGAGAGAGTTTATTTTTTTTTTTTTTATCCAACGATATAATAATAAACGTCGGTCGTGTTGTGAAATTTATTTCACGTAGTGTACAACGTTTCGTCGAAATAAAAATATACCGTCGCAACGACGACGATCGCAACGATTTGTTATTTGTACGCCGACGATAACTATATTACGATGGGAACGCATAGACGTTCCCCTATAGATCGCGGTAAATCTCACCATATAAAAATATATGCGCGGGTACATAGATAATAATTTCACGTAATAGATAAATAATTACGCTTCGGTCGCATCCTCCTTTCTAATGAACTTTTATAATATACATTCCCCCGACCCCCATAAATATAATATGTGTGTGTGTGTGTGTGTGTAATTTTAACATTTTTTTTTTTTTTTGCTCGAAAACTTTCTCTTTTAATATTCGTGATTTTCCGACGGAAACACGCGCGCGAAAGCGCGTTTCGTCGGGAATTAAAAGCGTAATATTAAGCTGCGCTCGAGTACATCCATCTATATAATATTATCGTATACGACCGATATTTACAATAATTTTATATCCGTGATTTGGGCATCGAGTCTACGAAATAAAATACACATCGACCTCTCGCGGATCTCCAATTATTGTTATTACTATCGCGCGTTATTGTTTTTTTTTCTTTCTCTCTCGTTATTATACGCGTCGGGCACTCGTATACGACATGTACTATGGAAACGAAAATTACCGTTTAAAACACTTCACGTAATATTACATTATTACACGTACGTCTCCCCGACTAATTATAAACAAACGTCGTAATATAAAATCGTGTGCAACGTATAAATTTTAATACATATATTTAATCGTCAAAGAGAAGATAGTTCGTGATCGGATACATAATATTATGCTGCAGTGCTTGTAGAGGAGTTAATCGATTTTTACGTGAACCGTCTAGAGTTTTTTTTTTTTTTGGGCGAGAGGGGGTAGAGGAGAGATATCGTCGAAGAAATCCATCGACTGTGGCGGGTTGTGTAATTCGGCGTGTGATATACACGCGGAAGAGCGTGCAGTAGAAAGAAGAAAACGGTATGTTATATAGTACCCGCCGATATATATACATAGGTGTATAAATAATTTTAATCATAAATATCGAAATTTCGATGGACTGGCGTGCGCGCGATGAATATTATTCCTCGAGTAAACTGGTTTCGAAATGAAAATCGTAACTCACTATCGGAGGCTGCGCGATGCGATGGCGGAAGAGACGAAATCTTTAATGCATTATACGTGTTTCGTACGAAAGACGTCATGTTTCTAGCCCGAAAAACTCGACACGACCGATCAAACGCGACTCCGATCGACACACACGAGTGTATTTTATGTTATAAAAACACGAAAAAAGGGTCTGCCGTCGTTCGACAACAAAACACCACCCCGACGATACTAACCTAACCTATTAAATCACACATATATGATATCGTCCGAATATACTTTGAAAAATTTCTCGTTTTCAGAGACGGACGCCGCGCGCGCATACCTATGTCGCTCATTCGTACGGCATATATATATTTATTTATGTTGCGTACACATAGGTATAAAGGTGATTCGTTATCAGAGGGGGCGGACCAAACGACGACGATGAAAAAAACCCAAGTCCGCGGGGGAAACGCCGCGCGTACGGCAGCTTCTTTTCCGTGTATCTGGTGTGCATGTGTGTGTGCGCGCGTGCGAGTGTGTGAGTGTACGACCATCTACTCCTAACGAACCGCGTTCGCCAACAACGCGTAATAATAATAACATTTCGAGTCCGGGGTTTTATAGACCCGGCTACTCTATAATTATTGTCAATGAAAACTCACACAGCAAACGAGATAATTATTTTAACTAGCAACATAATCCCCGCGCGCCGAGGGAGAACGGGGGAGGGGAAATAAAAAAAAAAAAAAACAATAGACCGAACGATTTTTTCATCTACCGACTCTACTCTCATGACCCACGCCACCACACGTATACTACTACACACGATGTGTTATTATTATTATTATTACGTGTATATGAGAATATAATGTGCGCGAGAGCAAACGAAAAACGTAATATTTCTTTTTTAACTAAATTATCATTATACGCGGTGGTTTTGTTTTTTTTTCTCTCATTTCGTTAACAATAATGAGATTTGTTTAAACGATCGAGTGAAACGTGAATATGTATATTTTTACGACGACGACGACGACGACGTGAACCCCGAGGACGTGACTCGTGGCATTGCAGGCGGCGAGGAGGTAGACGATCTCTCGGACGTACGTAAACGACGCGCGTTGTGATACTTTGTTTTTTTTTTCATTAATTCCCATTCCAGAAAAGTCGATCGGAAGTAATAACAACAACAACAACAACCGGCGCGATATCTAAATCACGACGGAACCGCTGGGAAAACGCGGTAGATTATAATAATATAGTCGAACGCGCGCGCGCGCGCAACACAAGTTGAGCACCACTGACACCCGGCTGCACAGACCGAGCTGCCGACGATGCTGCTGCCGTCGACGAAGTACGGACGACGACGGTCGGCGTGTGTACACATATATACAACGTACGCGTATATACAGCGACAGCGCGGTAATTGAAATAAAAATAAAACAGTCGGTATTTAAATTTGAATTCAGGAAACTCGTTTCCGTCACGTTTCGTATTATTGTATTCGTGCGTTTTCCTCTCGACCGCAGCTCGGGTATTTGCTCTCTCGTGTGTGCGCGCGGTGGAAACGCATATTATAACGTTGCAGCTGCACTTCCGGGGGCCGACGGATACGCCGCCGCGCACGTCCTCGACCGGTCGGAAAAACCGCGACACCCGTCATATTATTGTTATAACATTTTATACGTTTTATTGCGACAATATTATTATTATTATTATTATTATAGCGCGAGCGCGCGCGAAACCGAATTAATTGCAGCGCTCGCGCGCGTTTACGAGCGTGTAGGCGAGTGCGTGCGAGCGTGTAGGTGAGCGTGCGAGTGCACGCGCGCGCGTATGTATAATATAATACGATGATATATAACGCGCGCGCGGCCACCTACACTTTTAAGCCTCGCCGCACGCGAAAACCGTGTAAACGATATTCCTATGGTCCCAATATATATAATATGCGCGTATAATATCGTGTGTGTGTGTGTACAAACTCACACAAATTTTTATATGCGCGCCCGTGTGTGTGTGTGTGTGTACGTGCTGAAACGCGATACCCGTCCGGAACAAGCTTTTTCGCCCGGAGGCGATGCGCGTACACATATTATCATAAGCTGTTCCCAAAACCGTCGGCTAGTGTGTATATATACTACATATTATATGCGCCACTGTGAGTGCGTGTGCGCGTGGCGATGATATAATAATACGACGAACGCGCGAATATCGCGTATACCGGCTATTATTATTATTATACGTATTGTATATAATATATTTTTTTATATTATTATTATTATTTCGTCCGGGTCCCGCGCGGCGCCCGCATTTTGAGGCTCACTGCAGACCGTCGCCGGCAGGAGGCTGTGGCCCCGAACACATCATTAAGTTTACATTTATTTAACGACGGAGCCCCCTCTGGACTCCTCTGGTACACACCGCTGGCCATTTTTTTTTTTATTTTGTTTTTTTTTTTTTTACGAACGGAGTGGGCGACCGACCGGCGGCATCCGGACGACGGACGGAATTCCTAAACAACCATTAGTGTTAAAATTGGAGGCAATCATCCCGTTCGAAAATTTTTACCTTTTCATTATTATTATTATTATTATTATCATTATTATATATGTATATACACACGATCGATAGGGTGTGTGTGTGTGTGTGTGTTGCTGCCGTTATTAGAATTACGTTGTTATATTATTATATACCTATACGTATAGACAATAATAATACGAGAGTTTTATCGTTTTATACGTCTATTTTCAAAAAAGATCGAGCGCTCTCTCACGTATATATAGCGCTCGTCAATGACGGACGAAAAATATCATTACAGTAGTCGTGTAAAGTTCGCAAGTGATACGTTTTCCGGACGCTCGAGTTAGAAAAACATACGCCGAACTGGATTTTAAAATTAAAAAACGTTACGAGTATATTATTATAATAGTACGCGCGGTGAACGAGAAAAACCGCGTTACTGCGGCGGACGACGCGAATATTATAATATAATATATATTTTCAAAGTGAAAGAGCAGCGCGCGCGTATGATAACTCGACAGCGCAGTGTCGGATGCCCGTTTCGATTAAAAAAGTAAATTATACATACGGAAACGTAATAATTTAGGTGGGCATATACACATATATAAATGTGTGTGTGAGTGAGTGAGTGTGTGTGTATACATGTAAGCGCGCATTGTGCCACGAGCAATGAGTTTATCGCAATGATTTATGAACTCGAAGATAAATGTAAATCCTATGCTAAGTGTTATGGAGATTTGTCGGTAAACGAAAGACATTTTCGAGCTCCGGTATAATACCCGGGGACGGACGGGGCCACGCGGCGGCACCGCGATACACGCACGCACACGCGATATTATGTATATAATATTACAAAAAAAAATGTATCGTTCGTCGTCGTTTCAGAACTTTTTTCGTCCACCACCGGGAGCCGTTTTAAATATTCATTTCACCGCTAGCTATACGCGCCGCCGCGTATCCTATTTTCTATTATAACGCACAACAACAACAACAATAATAATACGATATGTTGTTTATACGAATATCGTATACATACCGGATGGGAATCGATAAGCCGCTGCGTGTTTGCGAAAAAGAACTACGCGCGGTCTAATTATCGTCAAAAATTAGTAGCTATAATCGGTGTCCGCGCCGCACACACACACACCGTGCGTATTGAAAAGATAATGCTCGTATAATAGTTACACCCGTTGGCAGTTGCAACAGCAGCAGCAGCAGCAACGATGTATAATAGTATCGATACAACGTGTACACACCACACACGTAAAACACGAACGATTTAGATATCAAATAATAATAATAAATACAAACACGCGTATAATATAATACGTGTACGCCGAGAGTAAAAACGGTATATACGAGTATATATTATTATTTAATCGAAATAAATAAATAAACAACAAACCGCGTCGTGTAGTGGGCGCGCGCGCGCGCGCGATTCGTACCTCTGCATAAAACTCGTCGGACGGACGACGAGGATCGGAGATTGCGATTTGACCGCGGCAAAAACGGCAAAACTCGCAAAGAATGGGAGACGGGGGCGAAAAGGGGGTTTGATTTTTCGTCGGCGCAGGTTTTCTAGAGGGAGAGAGAAAAACGAGCCCGGCGATTCGATGGGCCGACATGGCGTATAAATCAAATGTATCGAGACGCGATTTCCGTACTCGCTGCGAAACGGCCCGGCTAGCCACACGAGAAATCCTTCGGAGAAAATTAGAAGAAAAAAAAACCGTCGTACGTACGCCTCTATACTCGCGCGAGCGCACGGCTCCCTCACATCGACATCCGAAACGAATTAAATAATTACAAACGAGCCCAACGGTAAAGCAATATAATAATAATAATATAATATTTCGTATCTCCGATCGTTAACGTACCGGCGTGTAGGCCGGTCACAATAACGCGGTCCCGCGAATCGTTAAGTGTACCAGCTATTACCTACCTACCTACCTACCACCAGGTATATGGTGGTGCACCAAGCCGTTAATTTTTTTTTTTTTATGTTTCAGACGTGACGGATCGGCGGCGGCGGACTGCGATAATAGTAATTTATATTATTAATATACGCGTGGCACCGCAATCGATCATCGATATACGAAATAATAATAATAACAACGCTGCTGCTCGTGTAATACCTATATACGTGTAATCTTTGCGATATCGGCGCGGGCGTGGACCCCGCCGCCGCGGCCGCTGCAGCAATAGCGAAACCATCCCCCTTTGTATTGTTATTATTTTTTTCCTTTTCGACCCAACGCGATACACGCGCAACAGGTTCGATCCCTAACGGGAAAATACGTATTATATATAGATAGAGAACGCCGCAGTGCGCGGGTAAGTGGCGGCTATACACACCCGAGAGTCGAAATTACAACTCTTCTCCTCCTCCCTCGAAAATCGTATATGTATATAGGGAGGACATGCCGACGTCGGCCGACTGCGGTGGGACTACAGCGTGTGTCTGAAAAAAATACACGTAATATAGGGTTTCGGTTTTGTTTACAAGAACGCTTTTGAAACGTTCGAAATTCGATTTCAAGACCGCGGGTATCTCGTCTCATGAGAATGCGTTGCGAATGTCCGACACGAATATACTACACCGCAGAGAGGAGACACAAAGAATCGTAATTTTTCGACTAGACATGATCGTGCTTGATTATTATTGTTAATATATATTAATAGTCACTAATTAGCAAATTAAAAAAAAATCGAACCTGTTTACCTGTTTAAGAAACTACGAACAACAATCGCGAAACCTAATGTTGTATAAATGGTTATTCTCCACAACGATACAGTAATAGTTAGGTGCACATAATAATAGGACATTTATATTTTGGATCGATATTACTAGCGTGTACATAGTTTGTACTACAAACCGTCTACGACATACATTTCACGACATACGGATCGGTGACGCGATATTTATCGGCAATATAATATACATTTATAATAATATATACTCGTAACCGTTTAGTTTGCGAACATAACGCAATACAATGATTGCTAGCGCGTTATTATAACAGCTATACACAGGACGAGGGGGGGGGGGGTTGCTGGGAAATTCGAGTTTCGAAAACGCGGCGATCTGTGCATAAAATGTATTAAATACGCATCGTTATGCGCGTTATTTACGCGCGAGTTGCGCCGCGAGTCACCCCGTACCCATTGCAATAGAGGACCGCGGTCGTACAGGGGAAACACGTTAACCTACTACGGGGGGGTGCAATATAATATTTCGCCGGACGAACATAATATTTTTATACCCGCGCGCGCGTTTACGCACATCGCATATGGATTCGCATTGTTGTGACGAAATTAATAATAATAATATGATAGATTAAGAATTTTTTTTTTCTTCTTCTAAAAATCGCGGCGCGGCGACGAGAAATATTTGTTTGTTTTCGTTACCACATATTATGCGCGCATGACCATTGTTCTGGACGGTTTTTTTTTTTTTTTCGGTCTCTGTAATGAAATCGCATATCGAGGGGTAACGCGAGGAGGCCCCGAGGTGTGGGAATGCGGAGACGACTACGTAGGCTTCTCTCTCTCTCTCTCTCTCTCTCTCTCTCTCACACACACACACGATTATATTGTATTGCGGTACCCGATATCACTCCGCAGCAGCAGCAGCAGCAGCAGTGTACGCGTCGCGCACGCCATTTTGAATAATATATCCGACGCGATTTGCTCTCGTTATGATTATCAATGATAGAAATATTAATGTTTTTATTTAAATAAGTCAGCGTTTCGCCCCGGGGTTAGCATAATACTAGATGTTTTTGATATTCGTAAAATACGTAGGAATATATAGGTATACAAGTGTGTGCGCGTATCTGCTGTGTGTTATTCGTAATGCGCGCGCGTTAGAACAAACGAGGGGAGGGGAAATATATTACAAAGCGCGCGCACATTACGCAATGCGATTTTTAATTCCAACGCAGAAAAAACCGTACGAAAATTTATCAATAATACCTATTCGTATTGTGTAAAGTACGAGATTTCGTTCGACGACGAGTCCGTAGTTTTTCCGTCGAGTGTATACATATATATACGCACACGATTATATACAATAGTATATTATGTACATGTATATATTGTTTGTACCTAAAACATAATTCGTTTTTTCCGTTTCACATATACGCAGCCGCCGCCGCAGTGTCGAAATATTAAAAATTATTAGTTATCGATTAATCGCGGACACAACGGGAACCTCCTACTCGATGTCCTCCTGTCTTTTCGGTTAATTATCGAAAAGGTAATTTTACGTTATATTGTTTAAAATAAATCAAATCGTTCGTAAAGAGAGATTTCAACGTTATTTATTTTTTTTTTTTTCGTTCTTTCTCGTACACATAATAAACGCGCGCTCGCACACATATTTAAACCGAGTGGATGTATAATAATGTATTTCTCGTACGCGCGTTATATAAACGAATAGGTATTTAAAAACTTGTATCGAACATTAACTGGACGTTCCTTTTTTTTCATTCGATAAAATGTCAATTCGATGTGTTTCGGTGTCACATTATTTTAACATTGTATCATACGCGCCGTATTATTATTATTATTATTATTATGTTTTATTTATATAAAATGTGATTATATTACTGAAATAAGTTACGTTTAGAGCGGCGAGCGCACTTGCAATTTATATCATGTTTATTTGACATGTAGCAATAATGTTTGATGTTTTAAGTACCTATATTTGAAACATTTATAGAACATAAATACAACTGTGCACATCGCACAGTGGGGCACGTGACGGCGTCGTTCGTTACATTATTTAATACCTATACATACGTGTACAAGAGCGCATATTATGTATATCGTGCGTATTATACACAAGACGGCATATGTACATATTGTATACGTGAACAACGATATTCTTCTTTTTATAAATGCACGTTTCTCGATATCCTATCATATAATGGGGCACTCGAAATATCTCAACCTAGTATAGTGATCGAAATATACACACCTCTCGCCCGCGCGGCTCAATACGACGAAACAACAATAACAATATTATTGTTATTACTGTTATTTGTTATCATTTCGTCGGACCACCACCCCTAGAGGCCTGCCGCGCGTCGTTGCACCGTTCCTCGTCCCGCTGCGGCACACGGACATATTCGTACGTATTATATTATACACTATAATATTTAATATTGTAATCCGAGTCGGCGGATTTTCTATTCTTTTATTTGCGATCGCGCAGGACGTCCCGCCGGACAACACTATACGTATGTATATGTACCGCGTTTGGGATACCGTTAGGTACGTGCAAGGGGGTGTTCGCAGCAGTGTAGAGCGCGGGACAGACGGACGGGAGAGAGAAACGGCAAAAATGAGTGGAAAAAAAAAAGTCTGCGGAAAAATAACACGACGTATATACATAATAATATGCGTCGTGGACGACCGCCGCGGTGTATACGTACTATATACGTATATTATACACGTACTCGCATATATACCATTACACGTGTATTTGTTTACATATATATGTGTGTGTACGTATTTGCGGTACATCGGCGGAGATCGAGTTTTTCTCTCGATCTCTAGATACGAAAAGTTGCAGATATGCTGCTGCTGCTGCTGCTGCCGTTGCAGGTAACGGTAAAGAACACGCACCCGGGATCCCCCCGCCGCACGCGGCCGGCGATTCCGCAAAACACGCGCGCGCGTCAAAGTTCCCCTGTATATATCCGACTGCAAATATATATTATATATTTATTATTGTGTACGCTCGCCGCTTGTATATTAACGTATATTATAGACGTTGTAAATGTTCCCGACGGAAAACGTGGCGAGCCGCGCAGAGTATAAATATATAGATTTATACGGAGGTATGTATGCGCCATCGTGCACGCAGTAAAGGGAGAGACCACGAGGCCTGGATCTCAATCGAAATTGCAAGTAGTACTCGTCCGTCGTGAAATTGCGTTTAATCGTTTGCCGATAAAAAAAAGAAAGAAAATATATACGATAATTCTCAACGTTATAAAACCACGGACTATTTATTCGTGTAATCGAAAACCCAATTTTGTACAGAGTGGTGTGAAGGGGAAAACGTTTAGGTCCTTTCGGAAACAACACCCAGAAAGACGACGGAATCGACGAGTGTATTATTATAGCGCACGCATTATAATATTATATTATGACATAGTATGACTCGATACGAGACGATGGCTACTACGGCGGCGGAGGTCGCCCGCGCTATACGATGAGATATTATGCTATATTCTATATTATAGTCTTTGGAAGACTCTCTGTCCTAGAGCGCACACGAAATGCAGACACTGTGCGCGCGCGTACGTATTATATAAAAATTATTAATATAATTTCTCAGACATCGTTCGTTCCGTCTGCGCGGCGTGGAAACACATATATTTGTATACACACACACACACGCACGCATTATACATATTATATTTGATGCAGCTGATATCTAATGCGTGCGAGTGCGTGCGTGTGTATAAAGTGTGCACGGTAATCTGTTTTAATAGTTTACTACATTTCGGGACGGACCTCGGCTGCAGCGATATATATATGTATAAACAAAATGGATGCCACCGCGTACACGTACACACCACGATTATTATGTGTATACGACAAAAGAATTCAGGAATTTTTATTCATTACTATAAAATGTATTATTATTATTATGTATTTCTCTTTTTCGTCGTCCCTACAAATCGTTATTTAATAACCCTTTTTCTCCCATCGAATCCGCGTGCGCGCGCTACACACACACACACACACGCACGCACGCACACACCGTTTTTCTTGCACCCTAATGACCGGTTAATTGATACAAATCGTCACGTGAAAAATTCTTGCGCTAGGTGTTTGTGTATGTGTGAGCGAGAGAGACAGATAGAGAGAGAGAGATGGATGGATAAAGAGCGGTCGCGAGCGCGCGCGTGTGTGCTGCGTTGGATGTGCGTGTGAGAAAACTAGTCATCGCCACCAACAACGGTACCTCCGCCGTCGTCGTCGTCGTCGTCGTCACCACTCCCACCAAATATTAGACGAAATGAAAAAAATGAAATGAAAAAAAAAGATAAAGAAAAGAAAAAAATGCGCGATCAAACTCGCTGAAGTCGGTCGGGCTGCATCGCGCGTACCTTTACTGCACATACTATAGGTATATATATATATACGTATATATTGTTACACACTCGATACCGCGCGCGCACGCGCGTACGTACACCATATTTGAGGTGGTTATTTTATTGTATTCCGACGAGAGACATGTACGTACACGAGTATATTAAACGCGCGGGGAAGAACGAAACGAAAAGCAATTTACGAGATAATGTGAACGATAAAAAAAAAAAAAAAAAATGAGAAAAAAAATGAACTGGGACGCGGCAAAAATTAACTCGAACGAAATATTATAAATATCTCCTTGCGCGTGTGTACGAATACTCGCGAGCCCGTGTGTGTGTGTGTGTGTATATATATAAATACGAAATAATACGCATACAAAGTTAATTAACTTTTACCGCGCAACCGGTTTCCGCGCGCGCGCGCGCTCGCTCGCTCGCTCGATGATCTGCGCGCATATATACCTGCACACACACACACATATTATATATCTATATAAATCTGAATGGCATTACACACACACACACACAGGTGCATATAGTTTTATATTTATATATATACCGGCGTACCGATATTTAATTTTTTTTTTTTATATTCTTTCGCGTTCTACATTCTTTCGTTTTATTTTACACGAGCGCGCGGATCTAGTATAGGCGCGCAAATCGGTGACTTATGCTGGCGAAAACAATAACGATATAACAGGTATCGTACCCGGCGCGATTGACATGCTGCGCGTTAAAACGAAATAATTCATCATCGCCCCGGCGTCGTTTTATATAAATCGAGGGTCGACAGCGGGCGGCGGCGTGGTAAAAGAAAGAGAGAAAAAACGGCCGTCGCGTCAGCCGAAATTAATCGACAACGCGTACGTACACCGGGGGGCTGCCTGTCCCGCTGCAGGGCCCCGCCGCCGTCGAGAGGAAAAAACCCCGAAAGGATAATATATATATATATATAATGACCAACCCTTAGGTGTATGAACGCGATGTGTGTTGCGCACGCGTGTTTTCGTATTGCGGCCGCGGAACGCAGCTACAGGTAATATTATATATAATGCGTGCGGCGGCAGCAGCAGCAGCAGTGCGTGCGTGTAATGAATGATTAAAACGTCAAAATTACCGTGTACCCGGTTAATCGATTCCACGTAGATATAAGACATTATACAAATGGGGTTCAGCGAGCCATCGCGGGATTCGAGTCTATACATACCATGGCGTGTAGGTCGCGGTCAGTCGGTTATAAAGTTACGGTGTAATAATAACGACGATATATTATATACGTACGTATTGCGACGTATAATAATATATGATTTGATTGTCTAGGCGGTGTGCTGTAGCTTTGTCGGAAGTCGCGTCGTACGATGCGAGTCGCGGGCAAAAGAGACTTTAACGCGATTTTTCGCCGCAACGCCGCGCCGTGTGGAGCGCGCGGCGGTCGTTACCTACGTGTGTACGAGAGAAACGGCGCATTATATACAAACACATTATTATTATTATTATATTTTTATCATCATCATGCGGTAGTATTCGAGAAACCGGTTCCGTGCAAATTTGCGGAATGGCCGGCGGAGAGACGATATTTTTACGAGGCCGCGAAATTTTCGGGTGTAAAAAAAAAATAATACAATAATGGAATATCGCGTTATTCCGCTCTATTGTAATTACTATTAAATTTATTTATTTTTTATTTCACGTATAAATATAATATATTTTATATTGTTTCGATTCTCTCTGGGACACGTAGGTCGAAGCAGAATATCGTCGTAGATCGTACGCCAGCGATAGAACAAGGCAATGACGTGATTATATTATGTTTACAATATACGTACGTACGCACACACACTATTATTATATAAAACCGGAGTGATATAAAAAGTTTCTCATATACAATATAATATATAAATATATCCCGTCTACGCATATATTCGAATGGTTAATAAAGTTTAATGTTCTCGGAGAGGCTGTGTGCGTTTTATGCGTTTATCAGTATCGAGGGAATATATACTACTTGTGTATAACTACATGTAATACGTACCAACGTATTACACTAACTAAAGATGATTCCGGCAGATTACACTGTGTGTGCGCGCGTTTGTTGTAGATGGTTAGACTATTGGATAAGGTTTATAGAAACACTAAGTAATGCCGAGAAAGAATAAACACTAAACGTAGGCGTTTATAATAATATATACGAGTATATGTATATTATGTATAATATGATACGAGCGGGGAAAAAATATAATTTTTCGCGTCTACCCCGTTCTCATAGACGTTATTATTATAATAACTGCGCGACGTAAATATAATATATTATAGTAATAACAGACCGTAGAAAACATTATATGAGTGAATAACGTGTAAATTTAATTGAAATTATGACGGCGCCGAACGACGAATGTTTCTTCTTTTTTTTTTTTTTGAAAAAAGCAAATAAACGAAAACGTTATTAGGACAATAATCGTTAAGATTTTAATCGACACGGTACACAACAGCGACAGCGCCATTATCTTTTATTTTATTAGAAAATTAATTTAAATTATTTAGCGCAACATTAAGAAAATGTTTTTTTATTGTTATTACACGGAGGTTCTTTTTTTTTTTCTCTCTCTAATGATTTAATCGCGGAAAAATCTAAGTGCCTACCGCCGTCGTAGCTCACATTAAACAGTCGCTGCTATTGTGCGCGCCACAATCTATCTCTCGCTGTAAAATTACTGGTTTTCCTCGTAGTTCTACATATTAGGTATACGCATAATATCATCATGAACTCGAACAAACGTTATGAGTTTACTTTTATAAAATGTTTACCACACGACGGAGAGCTGGTTAAATTCGTTACGCGCGTTATTTAAAGGAAATATAAAACGAAAAGAAAAACCGAAAAACTTCACGTACTCGCGATATTATAAGCCAAACGGATGAGCTATATAATAACATTATGCTACGGCTATATTATAGCCCGACTGACGACGACGGCGGCGCGACTGTATAATATTATACATGTATCTGCGAATAATTTTTTTTTTTTTTTGTTTATCGTATGCGAACACGTTCGCGATTAGTATACACGAATTGTATTTCTCGCGTAATCTTTTATATTTGCGCATATGCGAATAATACATACATATATATATGTACACTTCGTAAAACACGAATTACAATAATATAACCTACCTACATTTCGGTCGTCGAACGAAAAATATACGACGCGTTTGATACCGGCGCACATAATAACAAATCGGAATACTCGCGCGCGTGTACGGGCAATAATATTAATAATAATAATAATAATATGTAAAGTCGCCGGCGACGTCAAAACTGTACAATAATATAATACATATAGCTCTGGTGAGATAAAATGAGCAAATGTACCGCGCCGCCGCCGACCAGACGTAATCATAATATATTATACGTAGGTACACGTCATATAATATTTCATACATATGAATATACGTATATATATCTATATATATATCAATCGGAATATTCTAATAAGCGTCTCGTTACGTTAAAAACGTATATTTTATAATATATAATTATTTATGTTAACGCGTTCGATTTCGATTAAAAAAAAAAAAATAATAAAATAATAAATAAATATAAAAAAAGGATTTTTTTTTCAACCATACGCGTATGTACAAAACATATCCACATGGATTGTGGCCAAGTCTTACGTGCTCACAACTTTGTCGCACAATCGTCCCACGACGCATTCGGCATGATATTATACACTACGCGGCGTAATGTAATAGGTACGATAGTAACTGCACATGACGAAATCTAGCGAGCCCGCACGCTTTACGAAGGGGCGGCGGCCACGGGGTCCGCCGATTGGTAAATCGGACGACGACGATTTATCTTCATTACACACACACGTGGTCCAATTAATGCACCTCCCCCGACGTCGATTTCGCCCGTTTCTCCTCTCTTTGGAATAATAGGTTTTAAATTTTTTTTTTTTTTTTTAATTAGTCTTGGGACGGATGGGAATGCCGATTTAACGACGACGAGCGGCCGACTGTTTTATTTTATTTTTTTTATTCGTTCACACGACTTGGCCAATCTTACGGTATTTTAAATGCGTTTTGTATAATATTATTACAGTTCGAATATATTCGAAAGTGTTACGTATGGAAAAAACGACGAGCGTTTCTTCAATTATTTTTCGGATGATTATCAAGTTAATTTATTTGCTGTTATAATACGACGCGGACGATAATCTTAAGGACCAATTAAATAGGCGCGATGCGCATTTTTTTCGTAAGAAATTCAAAAACAAATTGATATATTATTATCGAAAAGACGAAGATTGTTTGTATTTCGTTGGATTATATATTATTACGGTTCCATCATATACGAAGAAATATGATGTAATAAGGCGATGATTAAGAATAACTCTTGTCACTGATAATAAAAAGAGTCGCGTACACCACTTGACAAGCATTTTTATTACACTGAAAACCAAAAAGAGACGCCACCCTCCCCCTTGCCCCCCCCCCACTGATTATACACAATAGGGATATGTTTTGTACTACGCGAGGTATTAAATGAACTGTTATGTAATAAACAGTTTGCGCGTCCAACATCGTAGCGTTTAAAAAGCCGCCCAAACAAAACTCTCTTATAAGAATAACGACGAGTGTCGAGCCCGCAATCGGCGGGGGCCCGAGAAGAAGCCGAACACATTATAATAATCGTTAAGATATCGATTGGACGTCGGTGCGACGAACATTGTAGAAATCGTTACGGGCACGTCGCGCAGTACACATTAAACGTGTATATAGGTGCGTATATAGGTACTCGCTTAGCCCGCGTGCGCTATGTTCACGACGACAATATAATAATAGTAATAGTGATAATATTTTTTCGTCTCGCGTCCCGTTCTCGTGGCACAGCTTCCACACGTGTATAATAATAATAATATAATACGTACACAATATAATATATTATCTATCAGACTAACCAGAGCGCGATTAGCCACGGTTTCACGTTAAAACACGTATATACTTTTCGACGGAGGGTTCTATTATTATTATTTTTTTTTTTTTTTGTTTTGTACCACTCGAAACGAAAAGAAAGAATCGTCCGTCTTATATATCGTGAGCGTGTGTGCGTGTGTGTGTGTGCATTTCGACCAAGAGCTAACGAGCACCGCTGCAGCACAGTAAACGCGTACATAATATTATAACGTGAAACGCCTAAATTCCATATTTTACACGGGCCCATACGTTATAACATAATAATATACATATTACGCGCGCATGCGCGTACGACACGTACGTGTACACGAGCGGCGTGTTGTGTATAGGTATAATATATCTCGGCGTTCTCGCAGAAGTCACAGTTTATAATAATAATAATATACATAAATAAATAATATTAAATGTTATATTACGTGAGCGCGCGATTAATCTCGCGCCGCGTTGAATTTCCTCCAGACACATTTTATTCGACGGACAATATCATTGGAAATGCGAATAAATAATTACGTTCCTCGAAATAGAGAGAGAGAGAGAGAAAATAAATAAATAGAGACGGAAACGACAATGCGCGCGTGTGCCGTGGCGCGGCGGCGCGGTTTATATATTATTATATTAAAAAGTAAAAATACCGAGCTAGTCGTACGGCTAATATAATATAATTCAGAACGAGATTCTCAATTATTATATCGAAAACGTTAATTATATACGATTTTTTTTTATTGTATATAATATAACACTGTAATCTGACCATAAAAATATTTTATCGATTATATTTATAATTGATTTTCATTTCTAGTACTGTATAAAAAAATTAAATCAAGTATATATAATATTATATTCAAATCGTGTTTGAGTAAGTATACACTCTGCTGCGAGATACACGTTTAGTTCAGATGTATATAATATACACGAAGAGACGTATAATTATTACCAATACACAATGCATAAAATATTTCGTTAAAAAATTGATTTAATTTTATCCGTAATGGCCGTACGTGTATTATACCTACGCGCCTAATGTAGCAACATCATAAAATATATTACATTTTCGGGAATCATTTTTCCACGCTATACTCGTAAAGTAATTATATCGAAGTAAATAACATTTTAATCATAAAATAATGACATTATAGCGGACGCAATAAAATGTTTAATATTGTTTATGTCATTGTTTATAGTACGAGTTTTTTTTCTTTTTCTTTTTTTTTTATCTTATTTAATGTAATATTTTCAAATCGACGACGATAATGGACGTTTATTTTGTACTTTGCCGTACGGGATGTGTCCATTACCGTTTAAATCGTGAAACCTAATAATAAATATGAAATCGCGTGCGTTTTATAATAATCGACGTTAAATTTTTTATTATATACATAGTATACGTATTATACGAAATCATTGTTAACGAAATCCAAAAAACAAAAACAAAAAAAAACCTCCAAAGAATCGTATATTATATTTCTGTAACGATTGAAATAATAATAATAATAATAATAAAAAAAAATACTCAAAGCAAACAATAAATATAAGTAGTAAAATGAAAAGAGAGAAAAAAAATAAATGAATAAAATAAAACCGTCGAGCTCATTAACCGTTTGCGCGGCGATGATGCGCGTTGCAATTAACATAAAACGTCCATATAAGAGCCACACGGTGTCATTTATACTGCTGCGCATACATCTAGTTTAAACGGTTTTATGAGCGGAAAAAAGAATAAAACGACAGATTACAGAAGGTATCCGTACTAGGTTATTATTTATAATTTACATCTCCTATTTATTATGTACGAACGAACGACAGACAGACAGACCCGTATGGTTTTTTTTTTTTTTAATTTTTCACGCGATTTCAAACCGATATTTATCAGTCGTCGCGCGCGTTCCAATCGACGCGTCGTTATTACACAACATGAATTATCGTCGTCGTCTCCGGTCGATATCGTACGCGATTTTTGGCGTCGCGTCCGAGGCAACAGCAGCAGCTGTGGCGGCGGCGGCGGCGGAACTCGCCGCGGCGGACACGGCAGCACCGAGATGACGATAAGAAGCTATACACACGCGGGGCCCCCGAGGTTACACGCCTCGTCCATACACATTATAATATACACATAGTGAACCGAGATTGACGTGTTACACACACACGCGAGCGCGCGCGCGCGCGCGCACACACTGTGTTTTCCGAAAGGTACAATAAAATAATAATATTCGAAAATAGGTTTGGTCCATTAAAAAAGAAAGAAAAAAAAACATACACACTGTACTACGGATCGCAGTCGTGTATTATACGCGGAGTAGAGGTTTTTATCGCGTTCACGTACACTCGATGAGACGACGACGTCAACGAAATTAAGCTCCTTATCGTCCTGCACACAGGTCTCTGACTCGATGATATTCCAAACGCACACGAGATGACGACAACAATAATATTTGCTTTCTCCACACACACACACACACACACACTCTCATACTCGTACATGACATTGTTGTCGTCGTCGTCGTCCGGTTGATGAGATTTGTGTCTGTGACACCACACGCTCGCGCGCACCCGCAAGCGCGGACCCGAACACGCGGCGGTCGCGCGCGCCAAGGGGAACCGGTCGCCGCTACCGTTTTCTCTCGGTCCCGACAATTATAAGGGTAGTGTCCTAGAGTAGTGTGCGATGACGCGCTCACACGGCCGCAGTAAAAGCTGTCAAAACAACGCGGGCAGACGACGCACACAGTCCAGACACGGTGTATCGGCGGCGCAGTATTTATTTTATTTTTTTTTGACCAACACACAGCGATCGCGTCGTCCGAGAACAAAAGCGATATAAAAAAAAAAAAACAAACGGGCGAATTTAATTTCAGCGCGATTCCTCGGGCGGACACGTAAAAAAAAATATGGTTTTACGACGTTTTAAGCACCGGGCGCGAGCGTATATTTTCGGATAACGCGCCCATTAATAGACACTATATACTGCAGCCGTGTGTATATACACACGCGAGAACGACGGGAGAAAGAGACGCGACGGACGACCCGTTTGTTGCACCGACGCCGCCACCGCCGCTGATGGTAATAATAATAATAATTGCTCTACAGACACGGCAGTTCTCTTTCGTCATTATCATCGTCATCATCATTGTCAGCATCATCATCATCAACGTGGTCATCATTATTATATAAATATATATACACACACACACACATCCTCACCCCGGCGGTCGCCTTCGACGTCATCGTCGTCGTCGTCGTCGTCGTCATACTGCAGCCTATACTCTCTATACACCTTCGGTTCACCCACACCGAACAAAAGTCTATATTATTTACAGAAAAGTATATATATATACGATATATATATATATATATTATATACGCGTGCAGACCGCGAGGGGGATCCATTCGAATTTGAAGCCCGGGGCGTTCCGGGGCATCGGTAATCATAAATCATCTCAACGTGTATAGGATCTATTATATATACGTACGTGTGTATACCTGTATACGCATACAACGTAATAATGCGTATGCGAGTGTGTGTGTGTGCGCGCGTGCGTGCGTGGACCAGATCACAATGCGAGAGAGCGCGGGGACAACGAATATAATCTACTCGTGTAGGGTTTTGCGGTGTAATAATGTCAGCAGGAGACGACGACGGTGGGATCCAAAAAAAAAAAGAAGAAATCCGCGAACATACACGTGGCGTTTTATTGTGTGTTACGAAAAGTTAATAGACGGCGGCGAAGAGGAGGGTCAATATTGGCGCCTTGAATAATCGGAATAACGATTTGAAAAAAAATCTAATCGAATTTCGCTTCGAAATTTAATGACCTGAGAGCATGTCGGAAATTACGAATACATCCAAGCACCTCGGCGCAGTACACACGGGCGTCTAGTGTGTAGTGGTATCAAAGAGGTATGTGCGCGACGCAAGTCCATTTAGGCCGTTACGGGTATTACGAGAATGACGTGTAATGTACCAATATATATATATGTGTGTGTGTGTGTGTGTGTGTGTGCGCGCGTGTGTTTGTGCCGCGCGGTTGTAGAGAGTCTCGCGGGTCAGATGAATTTTAGAAGAAAATATGATTAGGTACTCCATACTCGTTATCGCGGGCTTAAACTATTTATTTTTTTCTACTTAAAAAAAATAAGAAGAAAAAAAAAGGTACGACACGAAATATACGTGTAGGTATATAATAGCACTTATGAAGCATTAGTGTGTTTCCGAAGGATAAATGATATATACAAGCGTATTTTGTGTGCGTGGCACGAATGACAGACGGAGATAATTTCTGTGAGAACTGTGTGTATTGTCTCCGTTTTCATTAACTCGTCATTACCGCGTAAACACAAATCACATTATTATACACAAGTATTATCCGACAAATATTTGAGAAAATGACATTTTTTTTTTTTTTCAATTATTTTGTATTAATACGAGGATACCGGGGACGCAGACGATTTAATCAATTTCCACCTCGATTTTTACTATATTTTATACGACAACGCGTTTTTAATAATTGTTATTCTTTTAAGTGCGATCATGTGCACAACCAACGATCCAGAGGGAATTAACTGGTTAACAAACAAATCCGATTGGGACGTAACAGGATAGAACGTTTATAACGTTCCTTTTGAAATTCATTCGGCGACATTTTAAGCAAATCAGTTGGTTTAAATATATATTTTTATTACTGCACATTCGAAACGTAATATTTAACAGTTTTACGAACCTACCTAGATTTTATCATTTATTTGAAAAAGCAAAAATCATATTGTACATAGTACAGACGTACCCGAAATAATAAATTATAAAACCTCAATAGAATATCGGCGAAGAAAATATTTCCGGGGGATTAAATGCGAGATTTACTGCGAGTGTCAAGCTATTATATAATAAATGTTACCTTTTGAGAGAACTCGAAATGTGCCGTTGAAAATATAACGGTAAATTTTTTTTTCCAAACCGTAATATAATAATAAAATGTAACAATATAATATACGCAACACTCTACATTCATTGAATTATACAGATACCTATTATAATACGATCCCACAACGTTTTGTAAATACGAATTTATTATTATTATTTTTTTTTTTTTTCATCATATTGAAATTCTAACACGCATTTGAATTATAAACGTTCGAGAAAACGGAATATACCCCAATACCCCATGATGTCCAGACCATTTTAGAAGTGTGCAATGTTTTACAATACATACACCCGAGGGTAACGGGCATTTTTAAACAAAATTCGGCACGTACCTACGGTCTTTGAAGTCAACATGTTCCTATACATACACACACACACACAGAGAGAAACACCTATACACCCAATCTCTACCTGCGCGAGTCGGCGACGTCCTTTGAAGTTAAGTAAAGATTTTATTGCACCTAAAGAAATACGTATTTCACCATTTCCAATGTTTGTTCCCGCCGTGAGTCAACACAAACATTGTTTCTATCGGCCGCAGAGAATCGTATAGTTATACATAATATCACTAGATAATATTATATATATATATAAAATATATTATATTATGTTTACAGTTCGGTTTGCCGCGCGAGTGCCGGGCGAGAGAAGACGTGGTAGAAAAGAAAGAAAACAATTATTGTGCAATGAGACACGACACTTGTTTTTAAAAGGATGGTATTTCACAAACATAACGAGTTAATAAAACCTAGAAATGAATGGTGTTTTCGGAAACAAGTATATATGGGCCTCCTCTCCGTTAAGCTCGCTACGATACTCATTTTATAATACACACGGATAATTTTTTTATTTTATGTGTATGCACACACCCGCGCACGCACGCACGCGCATATTATGTATATACTACAAATTATATATATATATATATATATATATATAGAAGCACATACTACGTGAGTAGAATTTCGATGCATACGGTACAAGAGAATTCACGAGATCTAGAAGAAAAAAAGAAATCACCGTACGCATGTAATAATACGTACGTATTTTTATACCCATACATATTATATACACGTATGCGCGTACTCGTAAAGGTCGGAATCGCTTGGAACAAATGAATACTGGTATAATACGATTTGAATAATTTTATAATTACGGACAGCCCGTTTCATCGGGGTTATTTATTCTTATTTCTTTCAGTTTCATAAAAACCAATATAATCCTCACAAACACCAAAATGCAACGTTAATCGATCAGATATGCCGGGTAGATAGGGCGAGACGTTGTTTCGTTCTCACTCACTCTCTCTCTCTTTCTCTGTCTCTCACCGGTCTCGAAGTCCTCCGGTAATTGTGTCGCATAAAACAACATGCACGACTCGGATTTATGGAAATGTACCATAATTATCTGTATATACAGAATATTCGATTGGTGAGTAGGCCGAACGACGGAATAACCTGACCGTTCGAATGTAAAATAATAGCCGTTCAATATAGTAAATTAACATAAAATAGTTTTGTATCTCTTAAAACGAAACAAAACACACACGGGATAAACACTGTATATTATATATAATATATATATATATATAACAACTATTATGCGCTCATGTACACATAAATTTAAGACGACGACCTCAGTGACAAGCGAGTACGCGGTCAACAGTTTTCCGGTTACACCTATTTTTCGAAGGGTTCGACGAATACGCGCGCGCTTGCGGGAATGAAACGATTCGGTTTTTTTTTTTTTTTTATTAGACGTAAACTACAGATCACAAGAACTTAAACAGTTGGCCGGTATACATAGGCGCTGACATGGACACAGACCGAAATGTAAAATAAACGCGCGTGTAAACTATAAATACGGCGTATACATCTTGTTTAGGAGGAATACATATTATTGTGTCGTCGCGATTCTCGACGATCATAACAATAATCGGAGATATGTACGCTATACATATTGTGTTATCGAGGGGTGGGTGCCTTATGCGCTCGTCAGCGTGTGCAATTGTATATTTATAATGCGAGTTTCTACATGCAGGTACAATGAACCTGCGGGCACGCGGGAGCGAACAAAGCCCGAGCACGCGGTATTTTTTTCGCAATACCTACGGCCAATAACTGCAAAACGCGGCATACACATCATAACGATAATGTAATAATGAAAAAAAAAAAAATATATATATATATATAGATAGGTATATTGCATCACGGACGGGGTGTGAAAACAGACGTTTCTCACGCGTTATGTTTCCCTAACAATATCTACAAAGTTCCGAGCGACGTGTCAACACGTTTGTAAAATATCATATACGAGTATATATTGTCGTTGTATAGGTATACACGGCGGCGACCGAGGCCCTTTGACGGCGACGGCGGGCGAGGAAACAAACATCCTAAACATAATGCAATAATAGTAATAATAATAATGTTCTGTTGTCGCGGTGCGCATTGTGCCGGGGATATACGGTAAAGGCCCGACAAAAGAGGCAATAAAACGTACGGGCCTAAAGAAGGGGTTCCTTCCATTATCGTGTTTACAGAGAGAGCACGGGTAAAATATATCGTGTAACAATAAAAATGAAAAAACTCTACTCCCGTTCATCATTTAGCCCCTACGCGACGACGTTCGCTTATATAATAAATAAATAAATAAATAAATATATATATATATATATATTTATGTCATACGCGTATACTACACCGGGTACGGGTATTATTCTATGCCGAAAAATATAATTAGAAATGCAAAGAACCGGCGACAGACGCATCCACCGAATTCGGTAATAACATAAATCTTAAAACGGGAACGGGTGACAGACAGACGAGCAAATATTTTCAATAATATTTTACCGGGTTTCGTTTTTTTTTTTTTTATACGTGTACTACTATATATATATTTTTTTTTTTTCGTATGCCTCGCTCGCTTATACGTCCGCCAAATCCTGATATTATATACAGCACGCACACATTATCAAAAAACTGGTACGAATTTTCATCGACCGCTGCCACCTCTCGGCCATTGTCGGCCCACCGAAATAAGGCGACGGCGACGGCGACGGCGACAGCACGCAGCGCGCGCGCGCATGGTGTGCGCACGGGAAAAGTGTTGTGCGAAAACGTCGGATAAGACTCGAACGCAATTGAAGTAAGTAATAAAATATTACGAGAGACTTTAACACACACGCGTGAGCTGAATATAAATTCCGACCGGCGACCTCTATGTTTTATTTATTAGAAAGGGAAAAAATTGTACATAGTTTTACCGGACGGAACATCTTTTATTACATATTACATATACGCGCACACAGACGCACACAGGCGCGCGCGCTCTCGTACACACAAATGCATGTAGTTTATATAGGCATGTTGGTTAAATACGCGCGTTATGTCATACGAATATTTGTCGAACACTCGCGACGCGTGATGTGACCTTTTCGCGGGGCTAACTATATTATTGCACGGAATCAAGGACGGGCCCCCATTGTATTAAACGGACAAGATCGCGTTACATCGGAATTCGCCTATAGTATATACATATTATTATAAATAACGTCGAGCGTATTTGGATGTCGTTCAAGTCGGGAGGAGAATGAAAGTTTTATCTATACCATGAAATAATGTAATGTGCCCACGTACCTGTGTCCAATATCGATTCCTGTGAGACGATGAGCTGTCGTCGTGCGTTAATCCGAAATAAATGCGTGAGTATCCAGCGGCGCACGTGAATCGACCCCGGCGCACTACGAGATTATC
>OX402534.1:7074371-7216509 GCA_948098885.1 Drepanosiphum platanoidis | reverse complement strand
ATTATGCGCACGGGAGGGATCTCGTACGGACGATCGCGTCCATATTAGTTTAAAATCTAATATATTTCGCGAAATCGACGAAAACCCCGGGAACCGTTTCGCCCAACGGACCTCCAATTATTATTATTATTATTATTATTTTTTTCTCTTACAAATTTCGATGATTTATTAAGACCGTCATATAATAATATTAACATATTATTTTTCAACAATGTCATCGCTGCTATTTTCGAGTTAACCGGTATTTTCAGTTTTTCGGTGTAACAGTAATAATTCTCGTGCACTGGTAATATGTATATATACGTATATATGAAAAATACCGTCAGCTCCGATGTCAACATAATTCATTCTCATTGCTCTAATATCCGAGTGTTAGTTATTTACATAAAATTAAGGCCACGATTTTAATTTTTAATTTTTTTTTTTCCGTTTTCTTTTTCCATACCGCGCGCGCATTCGTTTTATACACGCACGCGGTATTATAATTTAATATTCGTCGTAGGACGGGCGCGATCGACTTCGATTGTTTTCTTCGGTTTACGAGTCCGCGATCAAAATAACTACTTAGAATATATTATAATGGCGACGCGATTAATATGAGATTACATGTGATTTTTGCCGCGGAAACGTGCGATTTCGCACGGCGAAGGGGTGCTGTCGCATTCTTTTATTCTCCGTCGTATAATAGTGCGCGACATGTCGCGACGTGCAAACTTTTGGTCGCCGCGGCCGACGACACTGCTGCTGCAGCGCACGCGCGACATATATTATCACGACGACACCGTGTCGAAAGTAGCATTTTCGCCGTCCGAGAGGTGCGAAATAATCGTATAAGAGCTGCCGGATTACAAAAATATTATAATAAAAAACAATATGCGTGTGGAAAGAGAGATGTATCGACTAAAATTGAAAAATCTCGTAAGTAAAAAATAGTTTATTACGATAAATATAAAATAATTGTCACACATATGACCGAGTGTATATTATAAGTTTATCTGTTTGTGATGACGGGCCGAACAAAATATTTTATCGTCGCGCGACGTGTCGCGTCTCGGAAAGCACACTTGTCGCGGCGACCGTTCATAGCGACATGTACCTTTAGACCAAGTATTAATGACTAATTATGTAATTATACCTTTTCGACTTGACGTTTAAGGTCCTGCAGTAGTCGGCCGATAGTCGATACGTAATACGTAATGCGACGGTAATTAGATAACTTATTGTAGACACTGCGCACGTATAACAGCCGTGGAATTGCCATCGGTCGAGTATCGGGAATCGTAAATTAATTTCGATCTTACGGCGGCGGCGGCGCGGTTCCGTTATAACCACGCGATTATTATGAAATCCGCGATCGATTTTTTTCTTTTTTTTTTTCCCATTACGGAATATAGAATAAATCATAGACCGAGTACTCGTGTACGATATGGACTACGCGTATAATAGTTGTCGTTATACGATTATAATATCGTTCTCGCTGTGTGGTAGTTGCGGGGCGTCCGAATATTGTAATAATAACATAATCGTAGACAAAACTAGACAACATAATCGCCTGGAATATAATATGATATATTGTGCGGAATATAATGCGCGCGTAATGAAAAAACACGTTAGTTTCGTACGAGACGATTTTTTTTTTCCAACGAAAACATCGATATTAAAAAGAACGACTGGTTTCAAACGGTATTATAAAATATAATCGTTCTGTGCCCGTATATTGTTTTTCGGTTAAAATCGATAGATTTTCCACGTCATAATACACAGAGTCGGACACTTTTGTCTTTTGTTGTCGTTTACAATAGTCGACTCGTAAATGTTTATTTACGCGCGCGCACAGAGTGATTTATTTAATTATTATTATACAATAATAATTATTGTATGTTTAAAAACACAGTTATAAATACGTACCGCCGTTATGTTGGGAAAAAATAATTTTTCGGTTTAACTATCATAATATTCATAATATGGTAACTGGTTTTTTCGACGTCGACAAAATTTGGGATTCTAAAATATAGCCATAAATACCACCTTTTATACATAATATTATGTATATTATATTATATTTTAACTATTTCGGAAATTGTTCAAATAGAATTTAAAATATATAAGTTACATAATATCGGTTGTTTATCGTGAAGTTATTATGGTTTTCGAATTCAATTCGTATTTTTGCATATAGATGTCATTATAATTTATAATGAAACGTAGTTTTTTACCATATAAACGTATATATAATATGTAGTTCCGAAGAAAAATAGCACACGTTCGATATAATTATACTCGTATAGTAGGCACATCGTCCGATGACACGATGGTGTGTAGACCAGCGTTTCCCAAAGTGTGTTCCTCGGAACCTCGAGGTTCCGCGGGACAATCTCGAGGGTTCCGCCAGACGCATGTGATTATCGAGAAAACGATTTTACATTTTATTCGGATTATTTATATTATTACGGTTCAAAACAATGCATACCGTATACGCGTTTTAAATATTTTTAGCCCGACATTATGTATTCTCAATAGGCACATCTCACGTTTTAATATGATATGATTTCAACCGTACAGACGAACGCCGCGGCGCGTAACTATGGAATTTTGCGATGGAAAGTGAATATGGATAAAATTAATATTTTCGCTAAACAAGAGCTACCAGCTAGGTCACGACGAGTGGGGCGGACTGTCGGACGGATATATTATGTCATAGTAGGGCGACTTTTGCGCAGTGACCTTGACACGTGCCGAAAATGTTCGCCGCCTCGCGCCCGTCAATCCGGCTCGCCGTCGCGCCGCGCCACGAAAGCGCTTCGAAAAAACCCAAAGCCATAAATTAATAGGTCTGCGCGCGTCCGACTAGCCCCGAAACGGCGCGAGCGGATTTTACGGCGCACGTTCGAGAAAATAATCGTCCGCGACACCAGGGATTTCCAGCCCAACACCCCGAGCCGGCGAGTGAAAACTGCCGAACCTTTCACGGCCAGACGCGTCCGTCTATACTCTATAAAGACCGACCACCGATCGGGTGACTTTTACGTGACCTTGACACGTGCCGAAAATGTTCGCCGCCTCGCGCCCGTCAATCCGGCTCGCCGTCGCGTCGCGCCACGAAAGCGCTTCGAAAAAACCCAAAGCTATAAATTAATTGGTCTGCGCGCGTCCGACTAGCCTCGAAACGGCGCCAGCGGATTTTACGGCGCGCGTTCGAGAAATAATCGTCCGCGACACAGGGATTTCCAGCCCAATACCCCGAGCTTTGACCTTGACACGTGCCGAAAAACGTTTGCCCCCTCGCGCCGCGCTACCGGAGCGTTTCCAAAAAAAAAAATTTCAAAATCTATATATGTGTCATAACAAAATACTATTAAAATATATATGAAATTATTTTAATACAAACTATTTAAATATATAATATTTAAACAATAGTGAAATAAAATAAAACAAAGGTCTTGTCCTCGTGTCTTACATATAATACTCAGGGCAAGACTTTTATTTTATTATCGTTTAAGTATTATGTTTAATAGTTTGTATTATAATAATTTTACAATATTTAATAATATTTTGTTATCATTTATGAGTATTAACCATTAAATATTAATATAACCATTTTGTTTATTGATTTTCTATTTTCTTTATAGACAAGTCGTTACACAATCCATTCGACTAGTCCCCCGAAACGGTGCGAGCGGATTTTACAGCGCGCTTTCGAGAAATAATCGTCCGCGACACAGGGATTTCCAGCCCGAGCCGACGAGTGAAAACTGCCGAACCTTTCGGAACCTTTCACGGCCAGACGCGACCGTCTATAAAGACCGACCACCGATCGGGTGACTTTTACGCGACCTTGACACGTGCCGAAAATGTTCGCCGCCCCGAGCCCGTCAATCCGGCTCGCCGTCGCGCCGCGCCTCGAAAGCGCTTCGAAAAAACCCAAAGCTATAAATTAATTGATCTGCGCGCGTCCGACTAGCCCCGAAACGGCGCGAGCGGATTTTACGGCGCACGTTCGAGAAAATAATCGTCCGCGACACCAGGGATTTCCAGCCCAACACCCCGAGCTTTGACCTTGACACGTGCCGAAAAACGTTCGCCCCCTCGCGCCGCGCTACCGGAGCGTTTCCAAAAAAAAAATCAAAATCTATATATAAGTCATAACTAGAGGTCGGATTTTTATGATTTTACATAGTTGTTTCTAGTCTGTGCAGTTAAATGGGAGTGAGAAATCTTTACGATTCATGAAACACAGAATTCACAAGAAAAAATTTATTTTGCATAAAAAAGCATATTTTAGGGGTTAGAGAATATTTAACACGTTAGAGAATATTTGAGAATATTTTTCTAACATCGGCATTTAATGAACATATTTTACGTATATCAGCACTTTGATAAATACACAATGTTCACTAAATGATTTATTTCTGGGTTTTAATAAAAATTAATCTCCTGGTATTCCTTATCGATTGCGATAGCACAAAATAATATATAGTTATTAATTGTTATTGTAAAATTAATTAAATTAAATATATTTAAAACCAAATTAATAAAAAATAAATTTAAACTGATTTTTTTTTTAATATTAAAAGAATATTTTGCATATTTAAGGACATAAAACATCATATATCTGGTATTTTAAAAGAATATTAAGAGAATATATTGCATATTTTATGTGACATAAAAACATCATATTTTAAGGATTGTAAGAGAATATAAATCCGACCTCTAGTCATAACAAAATACTATTAAAATATATATGAAATTATTTTAATACAAACTATTAAAATATATAATATTTAAACAATAGTGAAATAAAATAAAACAAAGGTCTTGCCTTGTGTCTTACATATAATACTTAAGGCAAGACTTTTATTTGATTATTGTTTAAATATTATGAATTAAAATTCATATATAAATAAATATAATAAATATATTTAATAGTTTGTATTAAAATAATTGTATACATTTAATAATATTTTGTTATCCTTTATGAGCATTAACCATTAAATATTAATATAACTATTTTGTTTATTGATTTTCTATTTTCTTTATTAACAAGTCGTTACAAAATCCATTCGACTAGTCCCCCGAAACGGTGAGAGCGGATTTTACAGCGCGCTTTCGAGAAATAATCGTCCGCAACACAGGGATTTCCAGCCCGAGCCGGCGAGTGAAAACTGCCGAACCTTTCGGAACCTTTCACGGCCAGACGCGACCGTCTATAAAGACCGACCACCGATCGGGTGACTTTTACGTGACCTTGACACGTGCCGAAAATGTTCGCCGCCCCGAGCCCGTCGATCCGGCTCGCCGTTGCGCCGCCGCCGCGCCTCGAAAGCGCTTCGAAAAAACCCAAAGCTATAAATTAATTGGTCTGCGCGCGTCCGACTAGCCACGAAACGGCGCCAGCGGATTTTACGGCGCGCGTTCGGGAAATAATCGTCCGCGACACCAGGGATTTCCAGCCCAAAACCCCGAGCCTTGACCTTGACACGTGCCGGAAAACGTTCGTCACCTCGCGCCGCGCTACCGGAGCGTTTCCAAAAAAAAAAATCAAAATCCATAGATAAGTCATAACAAAATATTATTAAATATATAAAATTATTTTAATACAAACTATTAAAATATATAATATTTAAACAATAATAAAATAAAATAAAACAAAGGTCTTACATATAATACTCAGGGCAAGACTTTTATTTTATTATTGTTTAAGTATTATGTTTAATAGTTTGAATTAAAATAATTGTATACATTTAATAATATTTTGTTATCATTTATGAGTATTAACCATTAAATATTAATATAACTATTTTGTTTATTTATTTTCTATTTTTTATAGAGATAAGTCGTTACACAATCCATTCGACAATCATTTCGCCGAAAATTTCAGAACTTTTCATTGTCAGAAGCGTCGTCTAATAAAGGTACGATCACTACGATCTAATAAAGGGTTTTTTCCCTTGCGCGAACGCGAACCACATCACTATCGCGCGACTACCGATACAATGTAAATTAAATATAGTTGGTTTTCCTCGCGCGGTCGCGGTCAGCGATCTATTTATTTTGTAAATTTGTTCGCGGCGCGATCAATGTCTTGTTTCGAAAAAAAAATGTATGAAATGACACTCATTTTTTTTATGATTGACTGCTGGTGTGTCGACGTCGCGCGTCGGTCGTGTCTTTCAACGACGAAGCTCCGATTGCTGAACACTTGTTGCTGAAAATCATCGTCATCATCTTGTTGAAAAAGAATTTTCAATATATTATTACGTCGTCAGATGTATCCATTACAACGTGCGCGTTCGAAGGAGTGTCCGCCGCGGCGAAACGAGAATACTTTCAAACGAGTAAAAACCGTCGAACCTTTCGGAACCTTTCATCGTCTGGCGCCAGACGCGTCGTCTAAAAACCGACCGATCGCGTCCCGGTGACACGTGCCGCGGAAAACATTCGCCGTCGCGTCACGCCGGGGCATTTTGAAAAAAAAAAAAAAAAACCAAAAGCTATAAATAAAAGTCGCGATCGATTCGACTAGTCCCCCGCCGTTCGAGAAAATAATCGTCCGCGACTCGGGGATTTCCAGCCCAACACTCCGAGCCGGCGAGTGAAAACCGCCGAACCTTTCGGAACCTTTCACGGTCTGGCGCCAGACGCGTCCGTCCATCGGTCGCGACCTTGACACGTGCCGAAAATGTTCGCCGCCACGCGCCCGCAGAGCGTTTGCGAAATTAACCGAAAGCCATAAATCGTTAGTTTCGACAAGCCGGTGCGACCGGGGTTTCCCGTGCGAGGACGGGAGACAAGAATACTTGGAAGTCCCGTGTTCACAGTCGGGTGTGCGCCGTCTAATGACCGAGCGATCGCGTTCGGGGCGGGCGGGCTTTTCGTAATCTCGACACGTTCCGAGAAACGTCCGCCGCCACGCGCCCCCCGTCCGTCCGGCTCGTTTTCGCGAAAAGCGTCGTCGCGCGTGAACGACGAATCGAATAAAAAAACCTTATGTTTGGAAGAGGTTCAGAGGTAGTGTTGAATCTCAGTGTTAAGCCTTTAAATCAAAAATATTTACACTATAAAAATCTTAACTTTTACATGATAACTTTTATTGTTTATTTTATATTTGATAGCAATTTTAACACTCGTCCTAAAAACATTTAATTTTACTCTAAATATATATTTAATAATTATTATTAATATTTAAAGTATTTAATTTTAGCAACTTTTTTGTAACAATTTTCAATTTTGCATATTTCTTCCCCGTATATAAAAAAATCGTAGCCTCACATTTTATTTTTGTAGGCCCTAAAATGTTCGTAGGCCCTAGGCACAGTGCCTATGCCCTAATACGGCCTTGCTTTTTCGTTATTACAGAAGTGAAATCAACGTCAGCCGAGCGTCTACATAATGTTTCGAGTATAAGTGTATGTACACACACAGAACAAATCAAAAACAAATTAATAACAACGTTCGGATTTTAAAAGTTTAGAAAAATATTTTCCATACGTTTATAATACGTGTCTCTGAACTATCGTCCAATAAAACCATGACCGGCGAAAAAAGGTTTTGTGACGTATTGTCATCGAAAGTATACGTATAGTTTTGTCAAACTCAAAAACCGTGCACAGTTATATAGGTACTTGCGCCTGCAGCCGACTACGCCGAGTCTATACAAACGTTTATTATAATATAGTTTACGAGTGGGAAGTCCGAGCCCCCGCGTTGTGCTAACGGTTGTCAAACTAGCCGCCGAGATTTCGCAACTGTTCCACGGCGATTCGCGACTCCGCCCGGTAAATATAAAATGGTAAAACGTTACCGATGCCCCGGCGCAAAATGCAAGGGATACCAACAATAATATATAGCTGGCCGGACATTTAATATTCCACATAATATATAGTATTAGGGAGCTGTTATATAATCGGTCGCGCCAAGTCGCGGGACGGTAAATTATTTTACGAACAAACGCGTAGACCAAATCTCACGCGTATATATGACGGCCCACTGCGACGTATTCGATATTTTGGTTTAAACGTCGACTGCATTTTAATACTGCATGTCGGTATTTGCACGTATAATATATGTACGATATAGATACTATTATATTTATAAATTAGTACACTTGCGGCGGCGTGAGAAAATACATATTATGTTATAAGACGATATGAGTAGAGTTCGGAGTTTGAAGTCGGCTAAACGGTAACAATTTCAAAGCACTCGCGAAATGTGAAAACGAGAATTCGATTTCCAGTCAAATAAAGCGTTTGAAAAAATGTACCGCCGCCGCGGTTAATTGCGCGGCCTGTTAAAAAACACACACACGACTAAAACCTATTGCAAAACACTCGGATTCCTATAATAGATAATCGTATGCGCCGAAAACGACCCGTCGACGTGAACCGAATAGAGTAAACGGCGGCGCGCGTATTATAAAATAATTATTATCTTTATATAGGTTATACTGAATATCGCGGTGTCTCGTAGTATTATGTACTTTGTCGATCCGCGTATAGAGAACTTTCTAGTCATTATCGATTTTTTTTTTTTCATCTAAACGTAACGCGGAGTTTAATCTTCGCGATTCGTGCCGTGAATACGTGTAGTACGAATCGGCTTCGGATTCGACGTGAACCGTAGAGAGAGAGAGAGAGAAAATCGAAAAACGCAAATCGTACGGGAGAGGAAAATAGTAGAAAAAGCGAAAACGTCGCGTCGTCTACGCTCGTCGGCGTGTAAACGAAGAAACGTAACGCGCACGAGAACGTATCATCACGTATCTTTCCGTGGTTTCGAGAGAAAAAAAAAAAAAAATTTTAAAAACAAGCATTTGCAACCTTCGAATCCGATCGGCAATTATTATTATAACGTTTAATGCGATTTCTATACATAAATAATTCAACAGCCGCGCGTACCTACACGATGCGATATTATTATCATCGTCGTATCGCGTACGAAGGAATCCGTGTTACGGAATAAACGCACTAATTATATATATCGTGTATTTTTTACACACACACACACACACACTCGGCTCGTGTATAATATTATATACATACTTTGCGTTAATATTGTTAAAAGAGAGAGACTCTGGATTAATAAAAGATTCGTCCGGCTGCAGCGGGGGAGAAAATATTTTCATACACACACACAGACACACACAATGTAAATACGCACGAAAATCTATAACGCGTCCAATATGACTACGTATATTATACGCTCGTCGTATACGAAATAATATAATAATATTACATCGTATACATCATATATATACGTATAAGCGTATCGTGCGCAGCCGCTATGTGTTTTGTAGAAACACATGTTCTTTTGTAATTATTTTACAGTAGTAGGTATATAATATATTATTATTATACACAGTGGCTACTACTACTACTTGAATACACTCGGTTTTATCGGTTTACGAATTTTTGATATCCTCGGTGGTAATATACACGGCCGCGCGCGTATACGTATATATAGTATAATATGTTAAAATGTTATATTAATAATTTGTATGCATTTATGTATTATGATCATCATATAATTAATATCGAAAATTACCCCGAGGCGCTGTAATACAATACTATACGCGCGCTCCTCTATGTTATATACACACACACACTATTTATATACTATGTATATATATATATATATATATATATGTGCTTAATACGTTGAAAAAAAAAAACCGAATTTACATTATATGGCGCGGCGGCGGCGGCGAGCGACCTCTCCGCTTGTGTGTATATACATACATATATAATATATATACCTATGTTTATATATATTATTATGTGTACGACGCGCGTTGGCGGCGGTTTACCGACGGTGGTTATCACTTTACGATAATTACCATTGTTGACAATTTAAATTGTTATTGCGTTCTATTTCGGCGTCGCGACGTTGGACGAGGAGATTTTTTTATCAATTTTAATTGCCCCCCCCCCCCCATCGTCGCGGGTTTCGCTCTTTCGGCAATGATAAAAATTCCTCGCGGAGCTATTAATACGTATTATACTAGAGGGTGACCATTTCTAAAAAAATAAAATACAGGACAAAAATAATATCCATAATATTTTTAAATTAATAAGTATTTATTGCTCGTACATTTTTTTTTTTTGATTTTTAATCGTAAAAAATACAATATTTAACTATTATAAAGATTAAAATTAAAATACATAAAACTTTATTTTGAAACGTCACGGCGGCGCTGCGTCGAACTACGTATCTGGCCGCCCGGATTTCCCCGAAAAACTCCGTTTTTACACGGAGTGTTTTTGACGAGATATAACTATACCAACAACAATGTGATGTAACAATAATTATGGTAAAAACAAAAATACAACTGATAAGTATAGATTATTATATTATTCTATTCAATAATGTCATACAAAAATATTCACAATAAAATCAATTTCAAAATTTTTTGAATTAACAGTAAGTAGGACAAAAAAAGGATTAACAAGGGACCAGACTTGAAATTACGGGATAAAAAGCGTCCTGAGTGACGTTTGTCAGGACAACAGGACACGAAGCCGAAATAAAGGACAATCCTGTATAAAACAGGACGTATGGTCACCCTATATTATACCTATGATATTGTTGTTGTTTAGCGGGGTCGGGTTTGCCGGTTAGCCCGGAACTACACTCTGTTTTTTGAACACTCGCTAATTCAAATCGATCGTTTTCTCGTAAATAATTCAACGTTTTACGTGATTTTGTCTATAGGTTTCGGAGTAAAAATCATTGCTATTTTATTTGTATTTAAACGTATCCGATAGGTTATCGTATATTCGGGTTGTGATTCGATTTTACTTTTTAACATTCGTAAACTTTACACCTGAAAACGGCAATTTTCCAGCCATTATTTATAATGACGTTATAGTGCTTGGAATAAAACTATAACGGAACGTAATGTAAAATAAAACACGAAAATTAACCACATTTGTGCGGGCCGTGAAAAATTGCTTCGCGGGCCGCACGCGTTGCCGACCCCCGCGCATTAGATTATTGTAAAATCTTATCGAAACAATATATTTCCAATCCTGAGGGGGGGGGGGGGTGAGTGATGGAAAAAAGTCAAAACTAACCGGCTGCTATGTCATATCTAGGGAACGGATTTTAATGCCATTAAAAATAAGAAAAATGTCCTAATAAAATACGACTTAATGCCTTAAAAAACTTTAAAAATGTATTTAAAATCAATAAAAACACAATTTTGAATTTGAAACTCATAAAAAAACACTTTATTATGAAAAATTTATCTTATAAAAAATATTTAAATACAATAAAACCTTCTCTTGTCTTCTCAATTATCTTTTATACGCGTGTCAACAATAATTTCGTAATTTCGTAACGTAATAAATATTAATTTTTATTTTTATTCATACATTTTCATCGAATTTTATCCGTTCCTATATAGTAATGACTTAAAAACATAAAAAATGCACTTAAAATGTCAAAAAATGCAAAATAAAAGTTACATTTTTTTAATTCCTCGATGTATGAAATGAACCGTGTGCTTGGAAAGCAATGTTTTCGGACATTGAGAAAAAAATGCAATTTGCATTCAAATCCGTTCCCTAGTCATATCTATCATAACCCGTTTCCGCGATAATATATTATTATGTTACGTTGACGAAAAACACTCGGCTCGTAAAACCACGTTTTACAGGTGTATATTATCACGTGCGCTCGTCATAGGAATATTATAATATAGGCTACGTTGTGTTATAAAGTACGCGCGCGCAAAACGGTAACTCGAGAGAGCCAATAGTATACATAATATTTATAATTTATACATAATAGCGTGCGGCCTACAACCGAATCTCTGCGTGTTACGCGAATTCGCGTACGTGTGCATATTATGCGTGTATTAATATGATATATACGTCCGCCGATTAATATAATATATTGTAAGTCGTTTTCGCTCAAAGCGCGCGCGGCAGTAGCCCCGCCGCCGCCGCCGCCCGGATTTTTATATGCGTTTATTGCGTAATTAGCGATAAAACCGTTATTCGAAAAACGAAGGGGGGGGAGAAATGAAATAAAACCCGGGATATCGCATGTTACGATCGTAAAAATTGAAAAGTCGAAATCGAGCAGGCAATCATATTTTATTATGCTCGCGCGTATAAATCGATCGATCGAAGCCTGCAGGGTGCGCGAGCGGCGTATATTACGCGTCCGCGAGAGCGATTTGAGAGCGCGCGCGCGCGCCGAAGACTTTAACGATATTATTTTTATTTATTAATTTTTTTTTTTATTTAGAAATCAAAATAAATGGTTACAAATTAAACAAATTTAACAAATAGGTACAGTTTTGATTACCTACCTCCTGTAAGCTAATAGATAGCTTATTGTGTTGGAGGTAGGGAGTTATTACATTTACAAATAAAATAAAATAATTAGGTAATTTCTTATAATATTACGTACATTGACTTATGAATATGAACACTTTAAAAAAAAATATAATAATAATAATAATAATAAAGAAGAAAAGACAAAGTGATGTAAAGTTTTAACATAAATAAATTAGTAATATATTTAGTTGATACAGCATTATAGCAATCAAAATATACTGTTATATATATATATAAATAAGATACAATTTAGCAATAATTTACAATAAAGAATAAAATCAATACACATTATTATTCAATTCTAAAAATATATATTTATATAATAATCCTTTAATATTAATTTTTTTACTTGTAATAATATTTCTTTTAAAGTCCAGAGGCATAGAATTGTAATAAGTCGGGTCTAGATAATCTACAAATGTTTGACCAAAAGATTTATAGGTATATTTAACTGGACAATGATATTTTCTAATTTCTCTTATATGACTATTATCACTATGTAACTGATCAATATCAAGTCGTTTAATAATGAACATAATTGCTATTTTTTTATATAATTGTCTTACTAGCAAGACCCCTAATTCCTTATAATTTTCAATTGTTGATCCTTTTAGTGAAAGCTTATTTAGGCGAATTCTAACAATGTTATTCTGATTTATTATTAGGCGATTTATAATATTGTCTCGAAGGCCACCCCATACTAGTAAACCGTACTGGAAATTGGATTGGTATAGAGCAAAATAAACTATTATACACAATATAAATAATATTTGAAATCTATAACCGTTGCGCGCGACGCTTATTAATAATAATAATAATATCGTACGGTCTCTGGTGAGCGTGAGCGCGCGCGGTATAGGCGAGAAGAAAAATTGATCCATTAATTAGACGTAACGCGAGAGTTTAAGAAAAAACGTATACGTACCACCGCGGCGCGGCGTCGTCGTATTATGCGTGTGCGGCGCGCGCGATGATTTATTAAGTATATATTATATTTGATATCTACCGGTGGAGTGTAATAATAATATGGAACTTATGCCCGTGCCGTATGTGCGCCTATTATATATACGCATACACCGGCTACTAGCTACTATTACACACGCGCGCCACTAGATATAATATCAGCCGTTCTTAATGAACCGCTATTTGTACGTTATCGTATATAATATATTATATATACACAACAGCAGCGCATACACGAATAGGCACGGTGAAACTTTTGTACGAATACATTATACGCGCTTGCAGCAGACGTAGCGATTTTTTTATTTTCTCTCTCTTTTCCCGGCATTTAATTACGCGTGCCTACACACACACACACACACACACATTGTATATAAATGGAAGTTTCGTCGAGTTTAATATTTATACACACCGTACAGGTATTAGAACAAGGTTAATTGTTATAACATGTCAATGCGTTTTTATTATTTAATAACTGATTCTCGCTCGTATACAATATACGAGTATATAATGATGGGTATATAATATACGTACGTACCTACAATATATACGTATACCAAAACCCGTTTCGTCGGTGGAAAAATAAATAAATATTATTGAGATAAGTTTTTTTCCTCGTTACGTTTCGATCGACGTGTATACCGCGAACGATCGTGCTGTTCTATTACGGTGCATTCATATAATATATAATGCAATAATAGATTTTGTCACACTCGCGCGCGTAGGCATATACGAGTATACGTATATACACGTATTTATATACGCGGAACGGGGCTAATAGAGTCGCGCGGCACGAGGTCCCGGCAAAAGTTGTTGACATCGTTTTTATAGTCGGCGGTTACAATTATATATATATACGTTTTTATGAGTATTAAATAATCGCATTCTCGTCGAGATGAACACCCGCGTGCACGCGCAGCAGCACGCGTATTGTCGCGGCGTTATATACGGGACGGATAATATAGAAATCGCTTGAAACGTCGGAAATCCGACTCGTCTTCATACAAAGTTTTTCGAATATCGTGTTTGGAAGGAAAAAAATATCAGTCATAATAAGATTATGATGGAAAAAAACGAGAGTAACCATTTCCTTCCCCGCCTCTGAACAGGTATACTATTTTATATTACACACAAGAGTATATATTATATTATTACATAGTTTGTTTTAAATAATAATATCATTGTAGTTGATGTTTTAATTTAATACGCGTATACGTACATATATAGTGTGTGTTCCGATGTTGGTACATATTTTTCTTTTTATTTTTTTTTCTTGAATAATTGCTATATTTTAATTTATTGTAATTGTGTTTCTAGATATTACGTGGGGGTATACCTAATTAATGTGTACGATTAAGATATATAATAATAATAGGAATACACGTCATAATTGTAGAAGCTAATTGTTATAACAGAGTTTCAATTAAAAAAAAAAAAACCAAACGGAATATTTAATTTTTGTAACAGGTATTTAAACCCTCTCGTATTGTTTCGTGTTAAAAGAAAGATAATAATATAACATATGCGTCTAGTAAAAGTGTGCGTTGGGAAAAAAGAAAGAAAGAGAGAAAAAATTACCCACGAAATTAGGGCCCACAGATTTCGTCGGCTCCCGGAGTCGTGCGCCGGATTCAGTCGACGATCCGGCGGATCCCTGTGCTGCGATCAGGTCACGTGTGATATATTATGATTATAATTTTTTCCGAACAATAATGGTTAAACTTTATCGATCGTCGTCGTAACGTATTGAAAAATAGATTTGAAAAATAAATTGCCTTTTTTTCTCGTAGCCGATGTATAATACACGACGACGACGGGCTAATTTAAATAAAACGAAAACGCACGTAACGGCTCGAGAAATTGATAATTTGAAAGATTTTCACAAAGAGAGTTTGGAATGTTACTGCGTTATGGCTGTTATGCGTATACAGTATACACGTATAGACTGTACTGATATAAACGAGTGTAAGTCGAGATGGAACAGGTCGGGTTTTTTTTTTAAGGAATGTTCAAGTGGAAACATTAAAAACTGTATTAACTCTCGCCCAGAGACCGTCCAGAGCCGTACGATATTATTAAATAATATGCATTCGGTAAATTGGAAAAGGCGCGTGCGTTTCGTATAATATGTGTTACGAGTCGGTTATAATATACGGAAGGAATAAAAAAGAATTGTTTTTCGATATTTTTTACGAAAATAGAAAACGAATCGAATTAATTGTTTTCGTTTCGTTTCGTTTCGTTTCGTTTCGTTTTTTTTTTTTTTTTTTTAATCTCGAAACCAGTTCTGTCGTATCCAATGTGTAATTTGTACTTTGGCGAATATAATTGGTGATAACCTTACTTCGGTAAATGACAGGGTGATTTGAGTCTCAAAACAAACCGGTATTTTCAATTATTTGTAATTCGTTTATAAATTAGTTTTTCAACAAAAGCACAACGCTAAAAAACATTGATTACCGCGGCGCGCGCGTATTATACGTAGGTATACGACGATACTATATTACGTATATATACACGGCGTATACCTATGACTAATTTCTAAAACTGGTTCCGCAACGGAAATTCGATTTGATTAACAATATAATAATATAATATTTATACACAACACACACACACACACACACACACTGTTTATATCTATCTAATATTTTGAAAAGTAAAAAAAAAAATTATTTCGCCACAATCGTCGCGGCGCGGCGGCGGTACGACCACACTATACATAATAGTATTTTGGCCATTACGTTTTTATAATCGCGCACTTAAAAAATATTATTATAATCTATTATATATACAATTACAGACGTATTTTATTGACCTATCTAAAATGTTGTGATTAGGTGTGTGTGTGTGTGTGTGTGTGTGCTCGGGCCGTCCCGCGCGACCGGTCGTTTCGGGATCATTACGCCGAGCGCGCGCGCGCGCCCGGAGAACGCGAGCTGTTATTTTAATTCGACAAACCCGAACGTTTTATTATTTCTGCAAAATTGCACGAATAATTAATTTCTCATTTTAATTATCGGGAATCGGGTTACCCGCCGCCGCCACCGCCGCCGCTGCCGCCGCCGCCGCCGCCGCCGCCGCCATATCGGCGTATATGGTAACGCCCCGATAATATACATTTATAATAGCGGCTATTACTTTTAAATCGATTGGGTATGTGTAGCTGCAATAACGCGTGTCTTTGAATCGCCATAGGTGCGTAGGTATTTTCATGTCGTATAGATAAATATTTTGGGCGTGAAACACCGTCGAGGGCGCGCGCGCATAACGTATGGATATCACGTGATAAAAAATATTATTATTACACGAACGTATCGCGCTGAGATACACAGTCTTCCGTTCTGGTTTTCGCGCTCGGCAAAAATACCGCATTAAATACATATATATATATGTATACGTTATGTTTTAGGCAAGTTTGGCCGTGAACATTCTCCGCCTAGACAGAATTTCGTCTAGACGAGCCGCCCAGAGGCCTCGAATATTATATCGCTCGTCGTTGTCAATCGCATAATAATAATATTTATGTGTATATCGAAACAACTGATACGCGCGGGGTACACATGCAGACGGTCCACATCGCGCGCGGTCAATGCGTAAGTATTATTAAATACCCAACGAGTTGTTGAAAATCCCGTCGTTTAAAGGACTATAAAAAGGATACGGTCAAACGGTTTTATTTACCTGCGCTCTGAATTATGTGTTTTAATCGTATTTATTTTACAGACCGGACCACGTGTCAAATACACAATCGTACGAGAATTTAAACAAGTGATTTTTATTTAATATCTCAAAAGGGGCCTTGCTTTGGGTACGATTGCCTCGGGACATCCGTATGGTATGAGCAATAATGTGTATCGATTGATGATCTATTGATTTGTGATATTACGTCGTTCTATCGCGTATAAATACCAACACGCTCCGTGCCGCATAGTTTCGTATATTTTGTCACAAATCCCTGTGAAAAACTAAGTGCCACGGCTTTCGGTAAGTCTTACGGTATTACGACTTTCGCCTCGCCGATTAAAACCTCATGAAATTCGACCGGATAATTCATGTTTACCGGAGGCAACATTTTCATATACGCGTCGACCGAGACGGCTATTTTAATGGATTTTATTTTTCTATTACAGGATTTGTTATTCACAACACCCCAACACCTATGAACATATTATATAGAAAACGAGCGATTTCAAGGAAAATACTCTCAAAACTTTCTTGCGAAAGAGGGTACGAAAACGTATATCGTCCGCCGCGCGTCTTCTCCGACGATTCGGTTCCGAACAGAGATGGAAAAAAAAACCTTTTCAGAGCGCATTTCGCGCGCGCGCGCAGGACGAGCGCGAGCTAGCGATATTTTTCGCAGTTTTCGGCAGCGAGTCGTTCTTTTCGTATATATATATATATGCGTATACGATTTTATAGTGGGTGTACGCCATAATAATAAATGGCAGAGAAAAGACTCGCAGACGCGCGTCGCCGCCGCCGCCGCCGCCGCCGCCGAGATGGACGTATTCGCGTATTTAATTATCTAATTTATGGCGTGATTTTTAATGAGACGTCGAGTAAACATCTGTCCGCGCGCATACATAAAATATCTCTCGCGCGTACAACACCCCTCTGCGCGCATACATAATATACATACATAAGTACATACAGCATATACACATATGTATAGTTAAACTGGCCGTTGCGCGCGTGCACCGAGCTACCATCGTGGTCGGGAACAATATGATGAGGTATATATATATATATATATATTATTATTATAAATACGTTGACTTTTTAATTTATAAACCGGTCGCGGCGAGTCGTACGCGAAAATGTCCATTCGACGCGCGTACGTATTTATATATTGCGTACACAGGGTGTGTAAAAGATACGCGTAAAAATAGCGATGAAAAAATAAATCAACGACGTAGTTTTGGCGGAAAGTCTTACGCAGTGTCGCAATTATGAATTCTGAGGCCCGTGTGCAAGGATTTATTTAGAGGCCCCAAATTAATAATATATTTATTACTTGATCTTTGTATTACTACAGATATTTTTTAGTATTTTTTAGTACTATAACTTAAATGTCTGACGGATTCACGGAACCGATCAGGAGAATAAATTATGTAAATTTATAAAAATTTGAGCTTCTAAATACCTCCTCTATAAATTAGTATATAACGAATAATCAAAAAAATAATGAACAACTTAATTCAGTGATCCAAGTCTAGTATCCATACAATAATTATTTGAGAAATATTTCGCAATAACAGAGAGGGGCCCCTGCGATAATGACTATTATTCTACAAATTATGTCATACTTTATAATATCATTTTCGTAATTTTATTCCTATAATAATTTGTACGTTTTACTATAAAACCGAATTATTTACAGATCCAATGAAGCTTGATGTTAATTATCATCTACTTATGCTAATAATAAATTCATTGAAAACAATTACAAAAAAATCAAAAAACTTTCGAGGTACGAGCCACGAGGAAGTAAAGAATACCAATATAGGCTAAATTCATTTTGAAACGGACAATCTTCAATTTTTAACTTATGGTTTGGGAGGCCCCTAAGAACCGGCGCGGAGGCCCGTGTGCATCGCACACCTTGCACACCCAATTGTTGCGGCACTGGTCTTACGAGGAGGAGATTTTCCACGCGATCGCCTAGAAAATAACACGCGTGTCGGACGGTAAATCGGAGATCGATTTAAGACGAAATTCAACGGTCAATACGGAACACAGATTTGAACTTTGTGGTGTCAAAAGAGCGCGAGGAAGAGAAGTTGAAAAGAAGGTTGCGTTTTTCAAATTTTTACTCGGCCTCGGCGAGAGAACGTGTGACGACGACGACGGTGGCCCGGAAAAACGGCCCCTTTTTTTCGTTTCGACTGAAAATTCGAAACTCGATTTTCCATCAAACCATCGGTAAGAACGTTATTATTATTCTACAACGATATCGTCTCCCTGCCACACCCTGTAAATATAAAATGTTTAATAAATCGTCCGGTTGTTGAACACATCTCGACGTGCCGGCCCGCGCGCGACAGCATCGCCTGACCGCGATTTCCCTTCAACAAATCGAGGGCGTAATATGTTTTTTTTTTTCCGCCCGAGAAGATCACGTTATACACGCGCGCGCACGTGTAATTTGCAACAGTTGAGACATCTTTTTCTAATTCGTTTTTAATTAAAAGTAATTTTTTTTTTTTTAATCCTCATATCTTCTCGTGTAATACACTAAATATTATACATAATATACCTACTGCGCGTGTTTATTTTATATATATATGTATATAAGCTTGCGTTTTCTAAATTTATTAATTTACTATACTAGGATGACCTAAAACACTCGATCACCTTATGAAATAACATAAAAAAAAAAATGCCCCAAAGGTAAAAAATCAGTCGCCTTTTTTGGTTTTTTCTACTGAAATTTCGAAAAAAAATAACGTTATCGTGTTTCGTTTTCGGAACCTTTCTCGATCGGGCGCCAGACGCGTCGTCTCAACTTTGACGCGTGACGAGAAACGTCCACCTTGTTTTCGCGAACGGGAATTCGTACTCGTGTGCACTTTTTTTTCTCGCAAAAATCAGTTGAATTATCGAGAAATTCGCTTTTACTCGGAGTCGTTTCTTCAATTGGTCTCAAATTTATAAATGTCAAATCAGTCTCACCCAGGCCCGGGTTAACACTATCGTAGGCCCTAGGCACAGTGCCTATTTATTGTGCTACGGTCCTGGTGTACAGTATTAAAATGATAAAAAAACCTTATGTTTGGGAGCCTTTAATTCAAAAATATTTACAACATAAAAATCTTAACTTTTATTATTTATTTTATATTTGATAACAATTTTAACACAACCTGAAAACATTTAATTTTACTCTAAATATATATTTAATAATTATTATTAATATTTAAAGTATTTAATTTTAGCAACTTTTTTGTATACAATTTTCAATTTTGCATATTTCTTCCCCGTATACAAAAAAATCGTAGCCTCACATTTTATTTTCGCAGGCCCTAAAATGTCCGTAGGCCCTAGGCACAGTGCCTATAGTGCCTATGCCCTAATACGGCCCTGGTCTCACCTGTATCTCATCCGTAGCTTTCTGTACATCGGATATCGCGGCCCATCCGTACTTATTTATTTCATGACAAGTACCTAAACAATATATGTTAGGATTCCATTTGTGGAACACGAGGACCCGCGAACGCGCTAAATATATGTATATTTCTTACGTCCTACGTATTTTTTTAAACGCGGCGAATAAATAGAAACATCGACGATTTTCGTGTTCGGAGTGTCATATTTTTACGGTGCGTTCATATGAGTATTCTTTTAATACTCGAAAAAATATCTACGGCCCCTACTAGCTTTGTCCGTAATAATAATTATTATCATCGTCATTATCACGATACGACGACGACGGCAACAACAATCGTGTAACGTAATATAAAATTCACAGTCACCCGTTTAAAATATACTTTGCGCGCGCAATTATCGTCGAGGAGGCATTATATTATATTTTGTATGCGTTGCGCCCGCGAGACGTTATCGTCGTTATAAAATCGTACATAATAATAATAATAATAATGTGCCCCCGCCCGTAATACGATTGTGAGCGCGAGTCGCGTAGCCGGGGAATCCGCCGAAAATCTCTCGCAGACGAATCGATTGTTGTTTATAATATTATATTATATGTACCGGCGCGACGACGACGACGACGACGACGACGTGTACGTCCGCAAAAGATATATCGCAGTCCGACGACGACGACGACGCGGAGAAAATATGACCCCTCCTATACAGTATACACACGATCATTATAATATTATCGAAACGACCTAAACGACAATTACATACGCGCATGCGAATAGAGGAGGGACGAGGTCGAGAGTCTTTTGATTTAACGCGGACCGTCGTCGCGCAGTCAATTTAAATTCGTTTAAACGTTACGAAATACTCCCATTGGCATTGTGCAAAACAAACTATACGGCGCGCGATAAATCAACGAGACATCGGGTAGTCTTCGCAAATAAATAATTAGCCAAACACTGTACATCGATATGTAATATATAATATATACGTATATAGTATAGCGCATTACTCTGTAACGTCGATTTTCCCTTTTTTAAATATATATTTTGTTTTTTTTTTTTTTTACTTTTAATATATGTATAATAAAAACGGACTCGCGGTCAATGCGCGTCGTGTATTGTCTTATTGTGTTCTCCGTATAGGCACCGGCGCGTAATTTACATACAAGTTTGAGTTTAACTCGGTGGCGCGCGCGCGAGGATGTTATAATAATATCAGCTATTATTATGATATCGAAGAAACGATCCGGAGAATGAAAACGTTACGTGAGAAATATCGGTCGAAAAACGTAAATTACGCATTTTTTCCGCGAGACTTATTAAGGTTAGTTGTGTTATTACTTATTAATAATGGAAAGTCTCGCGATAACTATAATATGTTTTAATTTATACGAATAATTACGTTCTTTCTCGTAGTCCGAATATAATACGTAATTATACGGTATACGATATTATTATGTTTCGCGATTCTTACGCGTCCTCGGACGTATGTTATAGGTAGTTAAATAATGTTAATCGTTTTATACAATACGTTACGTTTTTATTTCTGTCGCGGTCAAACTATATACACCGCGGTATGAATAATCAAAACGCGTAGTAATTAAGTCGTATTGGTTTTCGTGATCGTTTTGTTTTTTATCCGTCGGTTTCGGGTCGGCGAATATAATAGTCATAACATGTAATAATGTATGGTAACCCGTCTTTCCAACACTTACCGGCGAGACCGAATGAAAATGCTCAGAATAAAATATGCATTTCAACTCACCCCGTGTGATCCGATGGATCGTGATGGATGTCCGGACATGTATCGGATCGATATTTTGATGTAATGCAATGCAGAAAAGTATATTTTTACACGCTAAAACTAATTTATAATATCGCGACGACGACGTTCGTAGTTTTCAATCGCAAGTCAATAATTGGAATCACATATTAAAATATAGAAAAGCGTACGAAGCTCGTACGAATGTATCTTTAAAAGAAATAAGCAGGGCTCGTAAGTTCATGCATTCGCATGTTTTTTCTGCTACATTGGAAAACATGCTTAGTGAGGTACAAATCCGTTTCATAACAATAGTAATAAAAATTTTAATTTTAATAGTGCATGTTTTAGCATGTTTTGGATGTTAGGTCATATTTGGCATATAGTTGATTTTTTGGAGTTATTAGCGCATATTATTTCATGTAAATTCAGAAAAATCGTTTTTCATGATTGAAAAAATATAAGACCATTACGTTTTTTTCTTATTTACTTTCCCGAACACGTTTACACAATTTTAGTATTTTTCAGTCTATTTTTATTCTTGTATGACACTGGGTTTTAAAAGTTTTACGCAGTACCACGAAAACAATGTTGTTGCGCTACCACTATAGTCACTACTACCACACCTAATTACGTGCACATCCATCAATTTATTTTCGTAGACAATCACCAATTTTTAAGATAGAAAACATTCAAAATGCATTTTTTTTTGCACTTATTTCAAGAGCATAATTTTAGATTTTTAGAGCATATAAATGCACATTTCTAAACTTTTTAGCGCATATTTTAATGCATATTTTACCTGATTTAGGTGCATTTTTGCATGCTAATTTATAGGTTTTTTAGTGCATGAACTCACGAGCCCTGGAAATAAGTAAATACATCTAAGTGTGTGTAAAGGAGAAAAAAGCAATTTCACGTGGAAAAATGTGTGCCGATAACGATTGAATTGCAAATTGACAGCGAATTCAAAATTGACTTTTGGAAAAAAATCTTATTTCATTACTTTTTTTGTCGTCGCGCGCAGCGATAGGACATGTCTCGAGAAAATCGACTCCGGCGACCGTTTTCTCAAACACAATAATATAATCCCGACCGTTTCGTATCGTGCTCGCGGGACTGCACACGAGAATTCACACGCGTTACGTTCACGCACATAATTATATAATATAAACATAATCGGACACGGTCTTCGGTACTATTATGATAATTATCATAATAATATTATTACACTCTGTCGGCGGCGCGGTGACGCGCATCGCGGCCCGACATAATATCTGCGCACTCATCGCGCCGCGGCACACGGTATATTCTATATTATGATATTAAAACAATGCTCGTCGTGTCGTAACGAGATTCGGTTGCGGATTCGTGTTTTTTAATCATCGCGTTTTTACGGGCCCGTGGAAACGACGCGGTGCGGAGCGGGCCCGCCGTTTCCTTGCACACGAATATACGTACGTGGTCGATCGTCATATCGACGATTATCGACTCTATAAAAAGCGTGAAAGCAATCGGACGAGTTAGTTATCCCCCTCATTAACATCGTCGCCGAGCATAATGCGATTACCGCGGGGACGGTAACCCCCGTCACGCCCGAACCCTAATCGATAACCGTAGTTTTCATTTTTTTCCTGGGGGAGGGGGGGATGATTACTATGGGAGTTAGTTTGATAAATATCCTGCCAGACGTATCGTTTAAATTGTAAAACAAACCCTTAACTCGTCCTGTATTATGCTTAAGTTTCTTATTACTTACAATAGAACGATATTACACGCGGTGAAAAATATGATTATAAAATATATAAAATAGTCCGACGGTGATATATCGTATTTTTTTTATCGTTTTTATTTTCATCTCTCGACCGGCGCGCCGCCGCCGGGGACAAATGTTTTTTTTTTTTCGTTTCTATAACAAAACTCTCGGGTAAAAATTATTACGAAAATTTCAAGCTATCGTAGTATCAAATCGGATAACTATATAGGAAAATTTGCTCTTGTGGAATCGAACAATCTATCAAGCATATCGTGAAAGAATGCACATACTTTGAAGGAGAAATAGCAAAATTACACGGAGCTAAAACAGAGGCAAGCGATTGGCTAAACAGTCTAGAAACACCACTTTAACAAGCGACAAATAAGTCCCTGGCTCCAGTTAGAATTGAGAATAGAGTTTTGTCACGTTTAAAAAGTTTTTATGTCATCGTAATTTTAAGTTTTCAAACTCGTCTAATACCTATTTATTGTTATAATTTCTTATTCGTTTATCATCGTCTAATTTATCATTGTCTAACTTATAATAATTATTACTATTAATTGGCAATTTTCTATTCTAAAATAAGCCGATACGTCGTCGTATGCAAAATAAATAGGAAAAATAACGCGCAATATTATTCATTTACAAGGAGAGAATACGTGTGACGAGAATTCGTATCGGCTCGGATTAGTGAAAAAACGGACGCGTGTTTTCGTCGACGCGGTTCGGATACCTTTGGCGCCGCGACACGCTGGGTCCGAGGAAATCCGGCAGATCACGTCGTATTATGTGTTCCTCGACCCGATCTACACGAGTGGCGGCCGACCGTTTATCGCCACGTGTCCAACATGTCAAACGAGTCGTCGGATCGTGTCGCAGCATAATATTATAAATTTAAAGAGCCCGTCACAATGGGTGTGATATGCGTGCGCGCGCGCGCGAAACTCAACGCCGAAAAATTACTTCCGACCGTTTAAAACGTTATTACGCTCGAGTCGTCGACATGCTGCGAACGGCTGCAGCGACGCGCATCGCGCGGCGGATATACTCATTTCGTAACGAGATGGTTGTGTAGTGTTTTATGGTAACGCGTTTAGCAAATCGACTAGTGCGCGCGTTCACGGTTTTGCGCGCGCGCGCGTTTCGATAGAAGAAAAACGGTCCGGTGCGGACTACACGCGATCGTACGAAACGCGCTTATAGGGTCCGACGCGCACACGCCCGGAAGTCGCGGCTTCGTCGTCGTGACGCGTGCAACTGCACAACTGCATTTTCGGAAAACGTACGCTTTATTTCATAATAATAACAACACGATCGTCGATCGCGAGACATCGGCCCCCCGAAGCACCGCGTCACAACATTACAAACACGTGTACAAGACTTATTAACGGCCGTGTTTTTCCTGCGCGCACAATAAAACGGCGCCGGCGACGGGACGACGACGTTATGTGGCGTATATAAAAATCCACTCAAACGCGCGCGAGCCGGACGACCTCGACGACGACGACGAGTCTCTCGCGGTTTTTATAATATTATTATCCGTCGTGTGTTGTGCGACGGAGCGTCGTCGTCGTCGTCGTCGTCATGACCCGATGGGTGCATGCGCGCAGTGGTTTATTAGATCTATAATATTCGCGTCGGAGGCGCCCGCCCCACATCGTACTCGTATAGTCGGCGCGTCGTCGTCGTCGTCGTCGTGCCCGTCATAATGCGCCCGCGCGCATGATATACAATACGGCGTGTCGACTTTGTGCGAGTAACTAAGAAAATAAGAAAAAAAAAAAAAAAAACGCACGCAAGAGAGAAAAAAAGAAATAGATAAAAAAAAAAAAAAGAAAAAATTCCCCACGACCGTTAATGGCCGCGCGCGCGATTTCCTCGGAACCTCGCGTCGCTGCAGTCAGAATCGTAATTTACAACGTCTATAGTAATAAAAAAAGAAAAAAAAAAAAAACGCGGTATAAAAACTACGGTCTCACTGATTTAACATCGACAGCCCAAGTCATTAACTCATAATAATAATAATATTATCTCGGCTAATGCGGACAACGGCCGAGATGTGCATTCCGCGTTGCACTCTCCCACCGCGCGCTGCACTCTCCCGCCGCGCCGCGTAGCGTGCACAAACGATAATATAATATAATACCTATGAACGTACGAATAGACGAAAATGTCGCGGCTGCGACGAACCAAAGTCGCACAAAAGGCGAACGATAAAAACGCTACTCATCGTTGGAAAACAAATGACCGCGGCGGCGTCGAGACACTATGCCATTTGATTGGCGATCTCACGCGGAGCGCCTCCTAGATCACTCGTCTCTCGATTCGAGAACCGCTGCATACGGTATTATATCGTCCTGTGACGACGCCGCGTGTATGCGCGAAATTTCTATCCGATCGACGCACAACACAACGGGCCTTCGGACGGAGAAATTAAACTCGTCATAAATATTACGATCGACAGACTAGCGCGATAAACGTCACGTCCGTCGTCGATAAATGAAAACACGAACAACGCGATTATACAATGGCCAAACGATCAGCCTACGGTCGAAATGTTATTAACGTTTTATCAAGTATAGACAGAGGAAATAGAAACAGGAACAAACTCGCTCCGGCGATGACGGTTGCGAGTAAATTTGTCCATGCGATATTATCATCGTCAACATTGGACGTCATTATTTTTTATCCGCTCATTAAAATAAACGGATATAAAGGAGGAGGAGGGAAAAAAAGCAATTTTAAAATTACGTTTTTCCTTTGCCGCTGCTATCATTACACGCGTATTATGTGCACGACGCGACGACGTTCGTATCGAAACGTCGAAAACATACGTATGTACGTCGACTCGACGGGGAAACCGCTGAAAAAAAAAACCGAAAAAACGAAATTTAAGTGTAAAAAAAAAACAAAAAACAGACGGACAACAAATAAACACTGCCGCTACTATTATTATTAGGCGGGCGGGCGGGTAAAACGAGGCGCGCGCGTTTTAATTGACATCGGCCGGGCCCCGGTCGCATAATAATTACTCGACAATAATTGGATTGCGCGTCCTCCGCGCCGCCGAGACAAAGGTATATAATTTCGGAAAAGAAAATAATAACGACGAGGCGCGACGTTTATTATATTATTTTGATCTAATCAATCTCGAGATTATAAGTGTGGGAACGAGTTTTTCGAGGAAAACACTTTTCGAGGGTCCGTTTTTTCTCCTCGGCCCGGCGCGCGGTAAGTGCATTAATCGTTTCTAGCTGGTACAGCCGCCGCCGCGGTACCTCATCCGAGTGTATTTATCTCGCGTATTACACCGGCCGATAACGGTAAAAAAAATAAAAATAATATACGCTCGTAGAATATTCCGTGCGTACCGAATGACATTTTCGTCCGGGCCGCGCGTGTATACGTATATCGACCGCGGCGTTCTCTCGAAAAAACACATAATTATTATTATTGTTATTGCCGCCGCCGCCGCCGCCGCCGTCATTATAAAATAGGGTACAAAGTGTTTTGTCGTCTCCTAGTGATAATAATTGTGATTATATTTCCGTCGCGTTGCGGTGACGATAATAATATATAAGGCCGGGACGAGACGAAGGATACGCGCGCGTATGCAACGGGGGTTGTCGCTTTGGATCCGCACGACAAGAGTGCGGACGGGGAGGGGACTAACGGGATTTTTTTTCTTTTCTAATTTTCGTCGTTCTAACTCGTTCGGTAGGAAAAGTAAGTTTTTCCCGTTTTCACCGTTTTGCGTTAAGTATAGATTGTAATAAAAATTTACTATACGCGTGTCTGGCGGAAGAATCGAAAATTCGCTCCGTGTTCTCGACGGGTCGTCGGGGTTTCGAACAGCGCGAAAACTGCACGGCGCGTATAATATTGCCATAACGATGTGTACACACATTGTTGTATACGCCAACTCAGGTTGACGCACACAAATATATTTTTGACGGTGTCAGATACTCAAACCATCAAACAAGTATGTAACGGAAGACCTGATAACAGGCCTACACGACTAATTCCTTAAGTGACCACGATAACGAGCACTGCTTAATAGAAAAGTCGAATAGGACTCTGCAGGGTTTATTTGCCTTACAACTTGTTAGGGTTACTTTACACTCGAACAACTGACCACGAAGAATCGAGCACTGGATGTGGTTTTAAACACAATATTGTTTTAAGATATAAATTTTAAGCAGTGAGCCTCTTAGTTACTTTTAAAAAGGTTGACAATGTAGTTCAATTTAAACACCGGTTATGTTTTTAATAATCACTAAAACTAACATACAAAAATTGTGGAACAACGAAATAAAGTCCTCTCTCTAGTTACCGCACTTGCCCGTACGATAAAAATGGAAAGAGTGACCCGTGTCCGCCCTCCTCATGGAGCTTAAATAATATTTACAATTTATTGCCTCAGCATATTCCTGCTTCCCAGGCTTAAAACTAAAATTGCTTGCTATTAAAAAAATAATATGTTTATATGTATTAATACCATAACTGCCGCGTCGCAACAATATGACTAATATTGCTATGACGCAACAACTACAATACTAATACATATTATATACAACAACATTATCGCGCAAACGGTTTGCGGAGGATTCGATATTATAAATACGCGTAACGTACGGAGTAGGTTTAATTCACGTCGGGCGCGCGCGGAAGAGCGCGGGACACGCGTCATTAACTCTCCCTTATCTCGTACGTTGCGCCGCCGGTCGGATGAGAAAGTCGATTTTATTTTTTTCACATGTGTATAATATAAACGAGATTCGTTAATCGTATTTTATAATGATCATAGATCCGCGATACTCATTCATTTTTAATAGACCCGCGGACCGGGCCCTGTACAGACGCGCGCGCGCGTATTATACCTGTACGTTATATACACGTTTATGTTATACGCGAGTGTGCTGAATAAATTGGTTCGAGCGGCGCACGTAACGATTACGAGATTATAATATAGACGGGCCGTGGGTCCCGCCGACGACGACGACGGTGGTAATTGGATTCCGAAGTACGTCGCGGCCGTGAGCATCGGTTTTTTTTTTCCCCCCCGTCTTTAAAACACACGGTTAACAGGCCGAAGTGGGCGAAAATTGCGGAGGTCACGAGACGAGGAGCGATAGATATTTGGGGCGGTCGAAGAAGACGCGCGCGGCGCTTTTGGTGAAAAACCGTTTGGCGGAGACCATGACCACGAGTAAGTAGGGTTTTTCGTGAGGTTGTTGTTAAAACTAACGAGTATATATAGTTCGCCCCACGAGAGACGCTAAACCAAGTCCGAAAGTTGGCGCTCCCATTGGCCGTCGCCGTGTCACGTGTCAATTGATCAACGATCGCCGCGTAGCGAGTTGAGTAGGTCGTTGAACGCGCGGAGCTCTCGTTGTGTTTCGATGCGCCAAGGAGTAGCGTCTCTCGGGGTTGGCCGTACTCGTTAGACGATCAATGTTTTAACAACGACCTCACGAAAAACACTACTTACTCGTGGTCATGGTCTCTGCCGAACGGTTTTTCCCCAAAAGCGCCGCGCGCGTCTTCTTTGATTTATTCCGCCGCCTCCGTTGGAAAAATTAAAACGCGGAATAAGTCGTCAAAGACGACGCGCGCGGCGCTTTTGGGGAAAAACCGTTTGGCGGAGACGATGACCACGAGTAAGTAGTGTTTTTCGTGAGGTCGTGGTTAAAACTTACTTTGATGTATATAGTACGGCCACACCGAGAGACGCTATACTCTTTGGCGAATCTAAACAACGAGAGCTCCGCGTTCAACGACCTACTCAACTCGCTACGCGGCGATCGTTGATCAATTGACACGTGACACGCGGGAGCGCCAACTTTCGGACTTGGTTTAGCGTCTCTCGGTGTGGCCGTACTATATACTCGTTAGTTTTAACAACAACCTCACGAAAAACTCTACTTACTCGTGGTCATGGTCTCCGCCAAACGGTTTTTCACCAAAAGCGCCGCCAAATATCGCCGCACCGTTAGAAAATTAAAACGCGAAATCGCCGACACGCGTTACGTTGTTTGTGTTTCACACGGCCGATTTCAAAAGCGTCCGCCGCTATTTAAAGTAAAAAGGGGTACAAATTGAAAACAACGTTTTTTTTTTTTGTTCCGATTTTTTTGAAATTAAGTGTACATATTACTCTCTATAACACAAATAAACATTGTCTATAAACTTTTTTTTGTGAAATTCAACTCCCAAGTGGGTTAAATGGGGTAAAAAGTGTGAAACTAGAAAAATTCACCTGGCCGGAACCGCTGGAGCTTTGCGTATCAAATCAGGCCAGCAGTATACCTAAGGTTCTCGTTTTTACGTGTTAGTTAGTTAGTTTATAACACACACACACACACACACACACACACACACACACACACACACACACACACACACCGACGTCGGTCGGTCGGTAAAAATTAATTTGTACGTTTAAATTGTATAATATCTATATTCATATTGCGTGTTTGTATAATAAACTATTAAATAATAATAGCAGTCAGTTGATACCGGGAAAATGTCAATTATTATTATTATTTGGGCCATACACATTTTTTATTACTTGATCCCGGCAAAGACGGGTAGATTCAGCTTATATAATAATTTCAGCGACGAGTTTGTCGTCGTCGTGTCGGCGAACTAATTAAAACACGTCTTATTTCAACATTACGTTGACTATGTTTTGCAATTTTTTTTTTCACTAAAATTACACACCGAAAACGTATTAGGTATCACCTAATCATTTTTTTAAACTTTTTATTATATGCGTACAATCTGTAATTTATATATTACAATAAGCATGCATGCGGAAATATTTATAACTTGAGTATTTACAGATGAAAGCAGCCACCCAGTGGCGACACTTTAGATTCTAAAGTTTAGAACATGATTAGTATTTTTTGTTAAATTTTAAAATTTATATTTATAAGTAACTGAATAACCCGGCTTCGCCCGTGTGCAGTATAACTTTTTATTTTATCATTTTTACCCCTTTTACCCCTTTTAACCTCCTTAGGGGTCGAATTTCGAAAAATCCTTTCCCATGGGGTCTCCACTATATAAAACGAAACTGTTGACCAAATTTCATACTTAAAGCTCCAGCAGTTCCGGCCAGGCGAATTTTTCTAGTTTCACCTTTCTTACCCCTTTTAACCTCCTTAGGGGTCGAATTTCGAAAAATCCTTTCTTTAGGGGCCTCTGCTATATTAAATGAAACTATTGACAAAATTTAATACCACAAAGCTCCAGTGACTCAGGATTTTTTCCATTTTTACCCCTTTTAACCCCCTTAGGGTTTTCTTAATAATTCTCTCCGTAAAAACCATCCTCGTACTTCAAGGAATATTATAAAAAAAGAATTAGCGAAATCGGTTCAGGGGTTGTTGAGTTATGCGCTTACAACACATTTTGCGATTCATTTTTATATATAAGATTATTTAATTAAAATTTTTTTTTTCTCTTGTTAATTGACATTTAAGTCTCTGCACCATCACCTAATCATAATCATATAATATTGTTCGTTATGAATACGTAAGTATTACCTAATCATAATCATATAATATTGTTCGTTATGAATACGTAAGTATTACCTAATCATAATTATATAATATTGTTCGTTATGAATACGTAATTATTATGTAACAATAATATAAGCGATGTTTGCGCGAAATCGGAAAGTTGACGTCACAGTGCGCGGGCGCGGCCAATGAAAGCCGGAGCCGCTCGCGCCGCCCGACCAATGACAGCTGTGCGCAGGACGTGCGAGAGTACGACAGCTGGCCGACACGCTCAGTGTGCGGACGACCGGTGTCGTCGGCGGCGGTTCGGAAAGTTCTTCTCGGTTTTTTTTTTCACGTCGCAGTTTAAATTTTTCTCCGTAATAACGTCGTCGTCGATAGTGCAATTATTATTTATCTCGTCGACGACGGCTAAATCAAAACTTTTTGTAATCGTGACTTTTGTGCGTCTCTCACTATACTTACTTTATTTCACAAGCCGAATACATGCGAACACCGAACGACCTCAACAGCGACCCACCGCGACAGGCCGTAAGTAGAACCGATTTTATTATATTTATCTACAGTAGTCTTATTTGGTTAGTGGGTCAAAGGCGCCGCCTTTTCTATCCACGAGGTAGCAAACGTTTTTTTTTTTTGCAAAATCATATTTTTACCACCGCATAAAAAAATCGTAATTTTTGCACCAGAAACTTATAACAATCCAACAGTTATTACAGTAGGCATTACCTAATATTATAACGGGTTTTTTTTTCCATTAGATTTTAGAGTAATATTAACGATATAAGATTATATTTTACCTCTCTTTTTTTCTTATTTTTTTATTGCTGTCGCGATGATTCGTAAACATCTCCATCGAGCTCGTTGTTATTTTTAAAAAATATCTGTTAATCGATTAAATCAATTCGAAAATACGGCATAGCTATTAATTTTTATTGTTATATTAATTATTTATCTATAACTATAGTACCTGTTAAAACAAGTTATACGAGTTATTTAACGGTTTTAAAAAATAGGCAGTTTATCTCTCATTCGATTAGAAATGCGTTAACGATTCGTTTGTTTCTGGAGGTTTTTTTTTTCCGTACCGATTCGCTACCCCCCGGTAGTCTTTGCCAAATGTGGTGGCGGCGCCAATGCGTGCGGCTTTGTTGGTCTACGTTTGGTTCAAATGGTTTTCACGGTGACCGATAGTAATATTAAAAAGTTATCACTTGACAGTTGTATTGATTTATGTATTGATTTACAAGAAAAACAAAAATTAAAAGTAGTCGGATTTATTGTGTTGCGCGCACGTCTACGTACGTATTTTTCGACGAATCGTCGAATAACGATGTCGATTATAATGTAAAATTGTTTAAAATCGTATAAATCCTCTGGTAAATTTGAAATGCTCACCCCGCCCTCGAAATTCGAATACAACCGCCACCGTTCGATAACCGTGTGAATCACGCGTTGTTATTAGGTAAATATTGTCGCGTAGTATTAACAGTGAGCTAACGAGACGAATAATTCGATTTGTTTTGTAGAGAATTATAAAATACACCGTGCAAACGAACGCGCACCGCAAAATGTTTTTTATTGTTTGAAATTTTCCCTCTTCCGCGATCGACTCTTCGATCCCTAAATTCGGCGCGCTCATCGCACTAAAACGCCGCGGACTTTTACGGTCGATAAATAAAATTATGCGCGCGCGCGCGTCTATGAATTTATTTCTAAAAGTCATTTAAGTTTTGCATCGTCTACCCCAGAGGTTCCCAACCTTTTTTGACTCACGGCACCCTTAATCATTTTCTAAAAATCCGGGGCACCCTATAGACAAATTCGGTTTTATTTAGCAGTGCATAAGTATAAACAAAAGTAGAAAAACGTGTAGGTATATGGTATATACAAATATTATATTTTATAAAATAAATTATTACATTGAACATTGACTTTCTATATTATATTTGTATTTTTTATTATTATTTCATAATATTATTTGATTATCGAGATTAATTAAAAATTAGGGAACTAATTAAACTTATTTGAACTAGATTGAACAACACAATATTTCTACCCATTCGGTTTTATATTATAGTCTGTTTTATTACACACAGTGCTATATTTAATTTTTCATGAAATCGTTTTTTCTTAAAAAATTTGTATTTCAAATAATTTCGCGGAACCCTAAATAAAGTTCGCGGCACCCCTGGTTGGGAATCTCTGCAGTCTACCCAAGCATATAAAATATAATAAATACCGCGTCTACTCTGTTTTCGATCAAAATCATATTATAAGAAGCCGGATAAAATATAAGGCTTTGGGAACGTTTCACGTTTTTAATATATCGTATATTATACTTCTCGCGGAAACGTGTGATACGCCCGTCGGCGCGGCGGCGGTCCGAGGGATCGAAAACGGCCGAGAAAAAAATTAAATACATTAAACAATATAATAAAGAAATAGTTATTATAGTATATTAAAAATCCTTACAGCGGTTGACCGGCCGCGCAAGTATATTACATTATCTAATATAATATGTATATGATACTGCATCGCGCTTTGATAGGCGCATAAAGCAAACTATAAATCTAAACGCGCAAATGATGTTTCTCACGAGTTATGTCTAATTAAGGAGTCGGGTTTTTACTGCTGTTGGACACACGCGATTGCTAATTACTCGCGGGGTAATGAGTAATGGCCGCAGCATACATATTATACCGAGATGTACGTACACATGTATAATTTATATTTATATGTTAGACGCCTCTCGGCGTAAACCGCAAACTCTAATTGAAACTCTCTGATCGTAACACCGTTTCGATAACGTACGTATGTATATTACTCTAATTTAAAATCGTTAGTTTTATTGATATAGACGTATATTATTATACGCGCGACGCGCAGGTCATACCGTTATATAATACTATACTATACAATGTACAATAAAAAGCTGGTATTTATTTATTTAACTTTGAAATATCGTTGATTGACCATCCCCCTCCGCCGCGCCGCCGTAATTGCTTTAAACGAGATGTGGTATTGATTATTATTTTCGGTCGTAAATATAACTCGACGCAGGTTTGAAAAATTGCAAAAAAAACGGTTCCAAGTCGTTTTGTTTTTCGAATCTATAATTTTATTAAAATACTATATAGAATTTACACGATAATAACGGAACACTACTATTTGAACGCGATTCTAAAGAACGAGAATCGATCGAATTGTTTATTTGTTTAAAAATATCGACAGCGCGAGATACGATAGACTTTTTATGCGAAACATTTTTCAAATTCGATTTCGTAAGAATTAAGCGTTACGTAAATAATTTGTCTTCGATTCGACCGTTTTAAAGTTTCAATAATCAGAGGTATAAAACATGTAATCGTTGTGATTTTTGCACATTATCGTGTAATCGTCGTGAACGATAATAAATTATAAACCGGGCCTGTAATTTTTACAATTTTCTAAGTTGACAATAATTATTTTCACTGTCGACATCGAAGCGATATGGATTTAATAATAATTATCGATTACGTCGATATAATGTCGACTTTGATTCAGTATTTAGATTTGAACAGAATTTAAAAAACTATAAAAATATAATTACGTCGTCTGATTAAAACCCGCTTTCTACGCTAATCAATCGTATTTACACACTTGATTTTTTATAAACATTGTTATAGACCACACATTTGCACGTTAGTTATTTCAATTATTATACCTTCACACATTCGTAATGATGAAAATCTATTGAAAAAACCACTAAACTAGACTTGTAGCATTTGTTTATTTTTATTGTTTGTCATAAAATCAAGCAGAGTGCTATATATAGAAGTGTTACAACGATTCGAATTTTGAATGTCCGTTTTTTTGCTCCCTTCGACGATTTAAGAAAAAATTTCCCGTTTTTTCTCCTTTTTTACATCAGTGGTTCCCAACCTTTTTTATTCTACGCCCCCTTTTGTATATTTTCAAAACTCTCGCGCGCGCCCCCCCCCCCCCACCTTCTATAACGTGAAAAATATATCGCTTTTTTGTGTACTTTACGAAGAAATTATAAAATATCCGGGATGAATTCAATTTTATCGATGATAATAATTATAATTTTTCATACATTTTAAAATAAAAATAATTTAATCATTAAAAATTGTATTTCGTAATAACTGCTTGCGCCTCCCCAGCAATGTGTACACGCCCCCCCCCAGTTTGGGAACCAGTGTTTTACACGATAATAATATTATCTACTTTGTCACTCGTCGTTTTGAAAATAAACAAAAAATTTTCTACGACCAACGATTGTAATAACATGACGTCATTAGAAACTATGCGAAAGCAGCCATAAAATTTCCCGTCTTTTTACAGTCTATAAGTTTGTGGCAAACAAAAAAACTTTAAACTCGGATTTGCTCGAATATAAAACTTTTCTCTCGATTCAATTTAACGTCTATCGGTAATAATTCTCGCACGCTCTATTTGGGGGAAAAAAAAAAATCCAAAACCATCGCGCGTTTGTCTCTGCAGCAGCAGTAGACCACCTCCGCGGGACATCCTGTGCAGCAAAAAGGTTTGCACGGCGGCGGCGGCGGTCGTCGCGGTCGCGTCGTCATTAAACGCGCGCGGATAGATACACGACGAGCACATTCCCCGGTGGTACGTTTTACATAATACCTGCGAGAGACGACGACGGCGGTAGTCGTATTATTATTGTCACCGCCGCCGCCGCATGCATCGCGCGCGGGGTTTTTAAACGACTCATTTCACTCGTATATATTATCGCGCGCGCGCGCGTCCGACGGTTTTTTTTTTTTTTTTAATGACCGTTTTCATCATTTTTTTTTTTCTATTTAATCTCGCACACGACCGTCGCCCCTGCGCGCGCGCATAATATATTATTATTATTCATACGCGTTTACGACGGCTGTGACCCGATACAAATCCCGGATTATGCGCGTTCCTCGTAGCGCGAGTTGTAGGTACTCCCCGGAGCAGCAGCATCGGACGATACCGGCCGCCGTCGGGTGGTTCGCGCGAGAATATCTTTGCTCGGATCCCCGATATTATTATTATTATGCGATGCATATTATTATTATATTACGCGCGCGCGTGTACGACGTGAGAACCGGCGCGCGACAGATTTCCGCGAAACGCTAACGTAGTGTTGTTACTCGGTACGGCGGCGGGGCCGCTGGGATAAATCGCCAACAATAATCGCGATACATTAGCCAATGGGTAAATTAAACGACGGCCGGTATCGTTTACCGCGCGCGAGTATAATGCAATTTATAATAATATGCTTTTCCATTGTGTTATCGATACGAGTTTCGCTTCCTGTTTGACCGCGTACGAAACCCGTGGCCGAACTACGTCATATCATATATAGATAAAGGTGTGATTTCGCACGGGCGCACGAGGGGCCTCCAACGATTTGACTTGGAAAAATTTACGATTTAAAAAATTTAACTCAAAAACCTCGTGATTTTTAGTTACGTTAAATATGTGTTATTTTACTCAATAAAGTCGAACGATTCAATTCGAAACGCGTATAAAAATAAAATACAATTTTCACCGGGTATATAGAATTCAAAACGTCATTCTGTTTTCGTTGAATTAATGTCCTAATTTTACAATAATTAATTGTGAAAAAAATTCTTCGACATTTATAAAATTCTGTCTTGGCAAACGTGGGCCACCACGAATCTAGTTCGGCCACTGGCTATGTATATAATATACCTCGTTCGTGTACCTACACAATATAATATACAGAATTCTACTGAATTTAATTTGAAAAAAAATATTATTACATATTGTTGTTTTACTATTGTTTATTAAAAAATAGGCATATTATAATAATGTTAATAATAGATAATGATAAAATTGGTATAGCGATAAAATAAAACGACGAGAACACGAAAACGAGTAAAATTTCTATCTAATCTTCTTTTTATTTTCACAAAATTACTAAAATTTATAGTAATTTGATGAACAAAAGAGCGTCTTAACAAGTGGTTTTTACATCGATTAGTATAGGAAATGTCTAGGGACCGACGGAAAACAGCGTCTGTCTTATGCGGGAAAGCGGTCTGAGCGGGAGCGTCTCAATAAGCGAGTTTTACTGTTATATTATTTTATTACCGATTTTTGAAATGCCAATAATCTGTGACGACGAAACGCTCTATATCGTATCGAACGTCGTCGCGAGGTTTTCGCCGTCTTCAGTCGTTAAAAACGACACGGTAAGAAACGACTTTTCATTCGAAAACTACTCGATCGTTTCTTACGCGCGGAAAAAATCGATAAACCGACACACACGTTTTCACGACGTCGTCGGCGGGCCTCAGTGTGCCCCCCGCGGGTATTTCGGACGACCGGCGACGACGGTAAATGTTTATTTTTCAATCTCCCGAAACAAAAACGTCTCGCGCACGCGCAAACACGCGAGAGCTTATTGTTATCGTCGCTTCGTGACGTACGAGTACGTGTATAATACGCTTCGTTATAGCCTCGCACACCTCAACGTATATTATGTTATTATTATTTCTTTTTTTATTACTCCCGTCCGTCCGTCCGTCCGCAGCACACGCGCGCGCTCGCATGTCTCCCACAGCCGAAATATAATTAAAATAAATCGGTCTAGGTCGCGCGCGTCTTTTGTGCGACCCCAGGGGTCCTCAAAAGATCGTCGTCGTCGGTAGTATACAGAGCGCGCGTTCGCCTCTGGCTTTCTCGATAGAACGTAACGTACGTCTAAAAACCGAGAGGAAAACACGACGTACGAGAACCGAGAGCGCCCGCGACCGCATTCGACGAGTGAGACGGTCGTCTTGCACGCTTTGCAAAAACTATTTGGGAAAAAATCTTACTCTCTCCTCGTTATTGTCATTTAGATCGAAACGTATAGAAGGCAGTGTAATATTTCATTTTGTTTTCGCGCTGCGCATCGATATACGAGTATGTATGTGAAAAAACGCACTCGATTCGCGTTCTGTTATGCGAACCGCATACGACTGTAACACATTCGTTACATCCTGTAACTAAATTAGACACACGCTAAACACTTTGCGACCTCTACACGAAATGTATAGAAACATATTGAAATGACACACACAGTCAGTTCAGTAGTTCGACACCCTACCATCATAACGAACGGACTCGAACCGTCATTGACAGCCATCTCTATCCATAGCAAGTTACTATTATAGTAACATATTAAATAATAATAGATAGAAAATTAAACCACAGACATACAAATCAAATTGAACTTATTATCGATTATAAATCCTCGTGTTCGTTCAAGCTACGGAAATCGTATCCATTAGGACCAGAAACCCTTTCCAGGATAAACTGATATTGTTATAAGGTGGTTCCCCGACCACGTTACACAACTATAAAATAACATATAGGGTGTGCGCAAAATCTTTTCGATTAAAAGCCGGAACTCGAATGTCTGAGAACTCGAATCGCCGCAGCAACTGTTTCCGAAACGTGTATATTGATAATATTCGTCCGCGCAAACCGATCCGACGCGCTCTGTAGCAACACTCTGGTCGGTGTGAATCGAACGCGTCGTAAACTTACTGCGGACTTGTATTTTTCCCGAACGCCCGGACAAAGGCGGCGTGTATGCGTGTGATAGGGTATGTATAGAAATTATTATTACGGCTATTATTCCGATGTTATTGTAATGGTATAATAATAATAATAATAATAAGAATCGAACGCGCGGCGTTAAAAAAAAAAAAAACCTTAACGATGATTTCAACTCGAAATGAGATTATAACCGTCGTCGTGGATAATAAGTATACCTATTATATAATAGTATATTTTTTCAGGGGCGACTCATCTACACACGTTATGATATGGAATACGGTCCCGATCTCGTCGAAACAATATAATCGGTGGAGACTTTTGTGAGAGACGCGCGGCGCCTCGCCCGAATCGTTCGAAGTAAATATTATAATAAAGCGACGAGTAATTTTTCTGAGCTCGTCATCGATAACCTAACGTTTTCATCACCCGTTTATATAAGTATTTTAATTTTACGTCGTTTAGTTTGCACGCGATTGTTTATTACAAAAACAAAAGACACGAAACTCGAGAAATAATAATCGTTAAAACACTCGGTCGGTCGATTTTAAAATCGGTTAAGTCGGTCGCGTTTAGAGTTGAAATAAACGAACGAAATCGATTCGGTAGTTTTCACCCGCCGCGCCGTTTTACCACCTGACGATGTACCTATATGTGCGAGTTGCTCAATCGATTAGGACGGTCGGCTTTCTCTAAGCGATGTTTATCGTTTCAGTCTCGTTCTTGTTTTAGTGAAATAATAAATCGTCTCGCCAAAAAGTACAACTAGAGTATATTACTCGTATACAATCGAAATTGATATATTCTTACTAGGTGAAATAATCTAATAATATTTTATTGATTTCAAAATAATCAACTTAATCGCGCGTGTGGTCGGTTTTTTTTATACGATTCGTTTGTTTCGACACAGAAGCAGACATTATACAAGTATAAGTGAAGTATCAATAGAGTGTCTGGTGCGTTTGTACGCGAATCGAATTTCTTTCCCGAAAACATCGATGTTCAGGTAACAAATTCGTTTCGTATGTCATAGAATATTTAACAATTATATTTTGCGTTTTTCCAATATTGTTTTTGAGGGGTTTTTTTCTTTTTCCTCGAACTCGAAGTGTCTTTTCGACGACAACGCATGTTTAGGCATGTTTTTTGATCCATAAATTAAAACCCAACGAGACGTCGTCGCCGCGCCCCGTTAAATTTTCACAAAACCGTCGGCCGTCGTTCGTCCCCCTTTCAGTCTCTCCAGTTTACGCCTGTGCGCACTACAATCGCTTTTAATCGTTTTTTATCATTTCCAGCTCGCATAACACGCGAGTGATACATATTACTCGCTTATTGCATCGTATTGTTGTGCGCAAACGCTCGATCAAACAGCGTCGATCGACACGATGAATGAAATTGTTGGTCGTTGGCGAACTATATTACTATACGTTTTGTATCTCATATATATTACGTAATTGTCGTAATTCACATATTATATAACCACGTGCGGTTGTCGCGTGGAGCGCGTTTAAGGTAGGTTGCATCACGTACTCTTCCAGACAACCCACGTCGCCGACTTAAAAGAAATTGGTGCCGTGACCTATTAAATTAAATTAAAGAACAAAAAATAAAAAAATTATAGAGGGTACCATCACTGGATGATTTCCCTCATCATGTGCCTCATGTTATTTTATTTATATGTATATATGTTATATCGATTATCTGTTTTGCTTATTGTGTCTAAACACAGATTGTAAATTTTCTAAACAATAAAAAAAAAAAAAAAAAAAAAAAAGGTAGGTTGCCGCCGGTACGTGTATGAAATTGTTATACTCCGCGGCCGATGGCGCAGGCTCGAGACCGCGGTGTCTGTCGGTCACTGAAAATCACGGCGATTAATCGAGAATACACCGCGGTTTCGCCGAAAAAATACGACGCGTTTTATATTAATATCTAAATAGCGATAGCAATACGGCTGTAGTGGCGCGTAATATAATACGCGCGCGTGTGAGCGATTTAGTTTTTAAAAAAGTGTAAACCGATAAAACATTTTCTACCGGCATTCGCGCCGCCGTGGTCTCACGGAAAAATACATTTTTCTAATTTTTTTTTAAGTTTTCTAATGTTTATCATGTTTTTTCAATAATTTTGGTATAATAGTAATTATTATAATAAAAGTAATAATTTCACAATATATCAAGTCATTTAGACTATTTAGAGCAGAGGTTCCCAAACTTTTTTTCTCCGTAGACCACTAGCTGATTTTTTCTGTTTTTCGTACACCCCCCGGGTATTAAATTTTTATTTAAATTCACCAATGTGTTATTGATAGACATTATTTATTTCATTTTTCAAATTTAAAAATTTGATCTAATAACATAAAAAAAAAAAAAACTTTAACGGTAGGGGCGAGTCTGATGCTTTGATATTAAATTTTCAATATTTGGCTTCAAATTAGTGTTATTTAATTTTATCTTAACATTCTGATATTTACAGTCGAGTATCGACTCGTTATTAGTCATTTGTCCAGGGCTCATAACTTGTAGCATTTGCATATTTCGGAGTATAAGTGCTATTTTGCTTTTTTTCGCTTATTTTTGGATTTTCGCATGATGTTTATCATTTATTTTTTTTAAATTTTTTTTAGTAGCCTAAAACAACCTTTTTTTAACCGAACAATCGCAGAATAAATGAGTACCACAAGTTGTTCATGATACAATAAAGTACAATGATTCCGATGTAATATTATTCAATTTTTTTTTTAATAATAGAAGCTAAAATAATAAAAAATAATATAATAAATAATAATAATAAAATAATAATTTTTGTATACAAACGATTTTTTTTTTTGCATATTTAAGCGCTTATAACAACCTTTTTTTAGAGCTATAAGTTATGAGCCCTGGTCATTGACTCATTAATCATTATCAACAAAGTCATTTTTCGTTCACAATATCATCGCACACGTGTTGTACGTAAAAACTACGGTGCACAGTTAATAATTCTCGTGGACCCCTATTTATATCTCATCCCCGTTTTTTTTCTTGTCGACCCCAGGGGGTCGATATAGACCACTTTGGGAACCTCTGATTTAGAGGCTCGCGAACTTTTTTTGAAAAAAATTTATGGCCCGTAGATGATTTGAGTTTGAGATCACTGTCGTAAATCGTTTTCGTCACGTCGACGGGCGGCGTTTCTATGATTCGGATTCGCCGGCAGCGAAGACGTCGCCGGAATAGCTCGGAATATCGTCGCGATGACCGGTATGAACGGCGATGATATTATATAAAGAGTCGTAGAGTTTTTTTCTTTTTCTTCTTACGTCCGATCCGATTTATTTACTTTTCCGTTCACGTTGGTTCGCTAATTACGCGTCGTTCGAGCTTATTTACTATATTATCATTTCGCGCACACAACGCGGCGTCTGTATTATATATATTTATATATGGTTACCGGCGCAGTACGTGTTTATATTATATATTAGGTACGCGGCGAACGTTTAGCACGTTTTGTTGTTCGGACACACGCGCGCGCGAGCGCGAGCGCGTTTGCCGTTTTAGTAATGTCAACTCTGTACAAATTGGATTTTTATTGAATATAACGACGACGTGGCGGCCGTATTACGTATATCATTAGTCCGGTCGTGTCGCGGCATTATTTTCATAAACGATCTCTCACGTTCGGAGAAATCTGGAACTCATCGCGCTTTTCCCGGCGGCTCTGTTTCTATCAGCCATCACTCGTCTCGTCGTCGCGCAACCGTAACCTAGTTTCGAGTCCTATCGGTTTTTCAATAATAATAATTACTGCCCGCGCGCACAACGACCGTTTTGTACCTCGACGATATTTATTACGCGATTGTTTTCGCTCCAAAGCGGCGTTTCGCGTACGAAAATCTCATTATTTTCCGTCGTCGCGTTGTTCGAATACGTACAGAGATAAGTATCGGCCGCTTGTCCGACGTTTTCAACACAATCGAAAATCCGCCGCGAAAACCGAAAACGACGAATATACGTCTCGTTATAAAAGATGCTCTCCTCTCGACGACGACGTTCGGCCCGCGCAAACCGGAAATTCGATACGTACACGTACACGCGTTATATTATAATTTCTACATAAAAAAAAAAAAAATGCACTCGCCGCGGCCGACCGTTGTTAATCCTCCGCGCGCGCATGATATATACGCGCTACGCACGCGAGACGATTCGGAACGAGAGAGAAAAGTAAAACATTTCGACCGCGACTACTGTTCGGGGGTTGGGGGGGGGGAAACAAAATTTAATCCTCGAATGCGATAAAATTTGCATTCGTCCGACGACGGTCATACGCGACGTTACGTTAGTCATTTATAAAATATTCGATTTAACGAGAGTTATATATGTGTACGGGCAGCCGTCGTACGGTATATATATATGAAATACGTATAGAATAACACGCGAGGAAGAACGGAAGACGGATGTTTGTTTTCGTGTAATTTAGAAGAAAAAAAAACCTCATGCGCACTTGAAGTTGAAAAATGTTTAAATTAACATATCCTATTAACTCGTTGATGCCCACTCGTAAACGTTTACGTTTATATTATATACGTATAAATACGTATATACGCGAGTATACCCGATGTCGAAAAATTATCATCTGTAACGCATCACTTATTATTTACAAGACATTTTTTTTTTTTCTTTCATCTTTTAAATAAACAGAAGTGTGTTGTTTCGAACGTCGGCATTTCCATATACGCGTATAAACGTAATAATAATAATTCATTTTCGTTTGCGAAGATTGACGATAACCGGGGGGCGACGAGGATTCGTGAAAAACGACGACACTTTGAGAACGTATTCCGCAGCGGCACGTGTAGGTACGTAAATATAATATTTCATTCGATTTTATAATCGCACGACTAATAATAACGCATGTTATTATCCACGTTGTCGCTTGACCCACTAAAACGCGTTCGCGTTTTAGATAGTGTGTATGATTTATTCGTATCGGTTTTGTTCAGAGCGGCGCGTCGATGATTTATACGTAAAAATGTATACGCGTTTACACCGTTCGATTATATCAAATGTGAAAAAAACCACCGATAAATATTACGCGTACGGCCAACGGTGAACTCGTTCGAGGAGGGAAGCGGGTGGTTAAACGTAAGAAAAACGCGATGAATGAACGTGCACGGTAGCGAAACGGCTCAGAAAACTATAAACTGTGAAAACGTGCGTTTGAAATCGCTAAAATATGCGTTTAATATTTCTTTTTCAAACAATAGTTTCAATAAAATCAAAGGTCTTGCCTTGAGTAGTATAATAAAGAGTGCAAAAAAGTCACACTGTTCACGAGTATTAACCGTTAAATATTCATTATAATTACTCATTATTTATTTTCTATTTTTTAAAAGAATAATTTCAAATAAATGTTTGATGAATTGAATGAAAAATAGATGTAATTTTATGATTCGTTCGAAACGATAAGTCCAGCAATTCTCTACGTCGACCTACTCGACTACGGTCGCGTAGGTCAAAATTAATAAAACTCTGATTTGCGAATCTAAAAAAAATCATATTATATCTATTTTTCCCGGCGTTTTAATATTGTAATCGACATTTTTTTTTATCGAACATTAGAAATTATTATTTAAATGCATATTTTGATGGTTAGCAAACTCCTAGTGATCGCGCTTACCGGTTCGCTACCATATGCTGTTCATTCATCGCGTCGTTTGTCGTAAAACGTGTACCCGGTATTATTATATACGTACTCGTATGTCTTTATGATTTTATATTTATGTATATGCGTCCCGAGAGTACACATTTATATGTGTGTGTGTGTGTAATATAGCGTACGGATTACTATCGCGCGACTTTCATTCGTCTGCGGCGGAACGCGCGCACACCGTCTGCGCGCATATAATTATTATTAGGTACATAATAGCCAAGTCCGAGTTCTTTGTTCTTCGAACGACTCGCGCTCGTGATTATCTAAACGTTGCTGCGGTATTTCACTATACTTGCGCGCGGCATAATATTATTTGAGTGACCGCCGCCGCCGCAGTGGCCAGCAGCCCGCCTCCCGTATATTATGATGTATACTAAAAGTTTTACGAAGAAAAAAACCATCGTGATTATTATTGTGATTCCTATTGTGTGCGCTCTGTCTAATATAAGAATTCGACGGCACTCTCGATATTTAATATGATGTAATATTACAAATTCGAACAGTTATATTTAATAGTTAACACTCTCATAAATAATAGCAAATTAAATACTATATAAAATTATTTTAATACAAACTTTATTAAATATATTTAAACAATAATAAAATTAAGGTCTTATTGCCTCGAGTATTATAAGAGAGTGCAAAAAAAGGCTAATACTCAAGGCAAGACCTTAATTATATAAATTATTTATCATTTAAATATATTTTATAATATTTTGTCGGTTATTGTCGGTTGCGAGTGACTAGTATTTTTTTTATTTTATCAACCCTTCTTCGGAGCGCAATAGTTTCGTCAAAAACGTGGTCGTCTGAACGCGATTTATCGTCGCGTTTTACACAGAAACATTATGTTTTTTTTTTCACGTACGTTTTTCCATAAAACGCGAAAAGTTTTACGGTGTCCGCGAAACAGAGATTTCCAGCCCATCGCCCCAGAGCCGGCGAGTGAAAATCTCGCGTTCGGAGACTTTAACGCGACCTCTCGCGCCCGAAAAGCGTCGTCGCGCGATTTGGACTCGGATATTCGCGTCCCTCCCGCACTTCAACGATTTTTCCGAACAAAATCGAATCGCCCCGACAGAATACGAGCAACGAGTGCAGTGAGTACAATGATTTTTTTCATTAGTTTATTGCAATCGTTTATTATTGTTGTTTCGAATTGGTTTTTGGTATTTATTTTTTTTAAAACTCGCACGCATCCCTCCGCTTATTTCGTGCCACTCGGACCCCGCCCCGCCCCGACGCGTTTGTACAATCTAATAACAATGCTAGCTCGCTGATTTTTCGGAATTAATATATATATTTCACTCGCGCGTTCCGTGACACGAATCGATACGTACACGCGTTCACTATTACTGCAACGATGCAACGCGACGTGTCCGACGCATACACGTCATGTTTTTAATGACATAACGACGTTTACAGTCGTTTCGATGTGAAATAAAAATGAAAAATGTTATAATTTATCATGACAACACACGCCCGGACCGAACGCGCGTCATCATACGCGCCGTGTCGCGGGGAATCACTCTGATCAATTATTCGTCTATTTTTTACGTTTCATGTCGTCTAGATAAACGTCGGAGTTGCCAAATTATTCGTCTCGGACGGTAAAAACGCGGGTGAATTCGATCGGAAACGCAGAAAATCGATCAACTTTTTCCAGATACCTTTCAAATTTATATACTCTGACAAATTATTAGAAATTGCATAATTTGCATAATTGATCAACTATTTTGTTTGATCTGTGTATTCGCTCTAAAATCTATCCCAACTATCGATTATTACGATTTTTCTTTATAAATTTCAACGTTTACGATCTCGAAAATAATAAAAACCGTCCGTATAAAAACGGTTTTTTCTTCTTCTCATTCGTACGCGTATTTACCCGGTAATATTTTGAGCTGCAGATGAATTTTCATAAAAACTATCTCCATCTAATCTATAGATAACCGCGGTTCTTTCCATCCGGTAACACCGGTCACGGAATCGTCATCACGGACCGCGCGGCATACTATCCCTACACAAACGCGCGCCGGCACGCATACGGAAAAATACAATTGTGTTATTGTTTTTTCCCGTTGCTTTTCTGTGTTCATTACGCGTCCGACGACGGATAACGAAAAAAACCGTAGGGCAGAGAGGGTGGTGTTGCCACTACCGTACAGGGTCAAATATACAATATATTGTTGTTCGGATAGTAGTTTTTTAGGCGTTCAACAATAGTGTTTTCGTTTTGTATGCGTGCAATCATATATATATATATACGTAATATTATTATTATTCAATATTCGAACAAAACGGAGCTCTCCCCGCGCGTCACATTATTCTCAGACGAACGAAATAATAATAATAAACCGACACGTCATATTGTTTGTGTACGTATACGGAACGCGCGTACAATAAATTATTAAATATAATAACGCTTCGTAACGGCGGCGGCGGCGTCCGTTCGATTATTATTATACTTTGTTTTTTTTTTAATTAAACGGTTAAAATCAAAAAAAAAACGCGCGCGCCGTTACTAATTATTATATTATTGTTATAGGCGCGAGCGTGTGTCCGCTCGTATATTATATTATAGATTTATCATTTCGTAATATATATCATAAATTATTATAATACAAGCGCGCACCGTTTGTATATTACCGGTCCGTGTGAATGTAATACGTACCTGTGCGCGCGATACGATTGTGTACGCGGGCGAAAAATTCTCTTCGGACGAGTTTAATTTTTTATAAAATGACGCGCCCACCTCACATATATCCGAGCCTGACACACTGCCGCCGCCGAGCCGTGTATTAAAAAGCAATCATTTCACGCGCCGTGCTCGATATGTACGGTATACGTACACGTAAGTACGGTTTAATTATTTAGGTATTTACCTATTAGAGAAGACACCGTACGTGTGTATTAATTGCGCGTCGCGAGATACGATTACTTTCGCGATATCCGTTATCTCGCGCGTATCCTTATTATTTACGTGTTGTACACGACGACGACGTGTACGTTATTATTATTTATCCCGTTTTGAAATTTGTTTTAGCTCGCGTTATGTATCGTGTGTGTTTGTATAGCGAGTTTTAATCGTGCGCGCCGCGCATTCCCGCGCAACCGATAAATCATTATCGCCGCGTACGTTACTATCGTATTATTTCGTTTTGTTTGTCCCGACGACGACGAAACTCGCCCAATGCCTCGCGTTTTCTCGAGGTCAGTCCCGCAACGGTCCGTCCGAATGACGTGTCCGAACCTCGTGTCGTTTACCTTTTATCTTTTCGAAGAATTCGTAGTTATTTTCTTTTACTGATTTCGTACTCAAACTCGTCCCCGGACGACGCGCGACTTTTAGGCGTTTTTCTCACGACCGCTCGTCCTTTTCGACGACGTCTTCCAATTTATCATAATATATTATCTAGTCGTTGTTGTTTCGTCGTCCGTATTATAATATTCTACGCGTCTGCGGAGACGCGCGTTGATTTTTCCAACACTCGATTGTCTGTTACATTTAACGAGAACGACGCGAGCGCGTTTACTAGCAAACACTGCGTTTTCCATAAAAGGGGGGGGGGAGGAAAATCCTCGCAGGATCACGAATACCCACTCCTGCGCAGCTACAAATCGTTTTCATCTCATTCTCCGCGCGACGTTCGTCTGTACATTGTTCCTCGGGACCGCCTACGCGGTTTCACGCTTGTCCCCGATTCGGCACGGCAGATCGGTCGATATTTTATAAACAGCGCGTCCGTCATAATATACTACGATGCCCGCGAATCTCGTGTTTTCCGTCAACAACAAAGTCGAAAAACACTTTCATATAATATTTTGATACGTAAAGTCACGTCATATACTTACTCGTATGCGCACCGAACAAACGCCGTTTTCCTTCGCGTTGAAAAATCGCTAAATATTAATAAAACGGTGTGCAGGATGGAATTTCAATAATGCACTTAGCAATCGCATGTTTTCAATACTCTAACCGCTACGAGTATATATAATATTATTTTTATGATTTTATCGTTTTATTACGAATCCGTTTTACGTGTCGTTAAACCGCGTGCTGCGCCGCGCGCGCATAGTATGTTAAAGGATTTGTTTATATTTTCCAACGCGCGATATTTAAAAATAAAAAAACGTTATAATCACGTTTGTTTTGTCGATTTCTCTAGACGCGCTTTAGGTTTGACGACGTTTTTCACACATTATGTTCCGAATTCGGTCCGTTTTTACGGGATCGCTTGATGATATAGACTTACGAAATTTACTTTTCGAAAAGGTTTCGAATTTTTCCAAGAATATTTACGAATCGACTGCAACGTACGATACGTATTATCACATCATATTATCGTATTATACACATCATCTTCTTTATGAATTATATTATGTATTAAAAAAATGTATTACTTTACCACGGCCCGTTTTGTTAGAAAAAAAATAAAATAAATATGCAAAACCGTTCGCGTTCTTAAATATACGATTTCGCTAGGACTCTCGGTTGCCTCCGGAGAAATTCACTGTTGGGCGGCACGTCGAGCGATTAGAAGGAAAAAACAAAAATGGCGTACGGAATTTTTTCTCCGCTAGCTATCCATTTTGCCTATGCTCACGCCGGCGCGAGTCGTATCTAGTAATTATATTATAAAATATAATATCGTATTCGCCAATCGCGTTTCCCATTCGTCCGATCATTAGATGAAAACTACTATGAATCTCTAATGATTTTTGTATTTTACTAGGTGTTTTCTACACGATGATTTCGACCGGAAGACATTGAGATCCACAATCCTCGACCTCCTCCATCGTCTATTTTGTCTAGTTTGAAGCGGTGAAAACATTTCTCAATAATAGTTTTCCAAAAACGAGCGAAATCTATGGCGAACCTGGCACACCGCGAGAACTAAAAATATACCGAAAATACGTATTTTATTTTTTTCCATCACAAGTATTTGGATTTCGACGAAGCCTGCAGATTAAATCCTCCACCTCACGTCGTCTATTTTGTCTAGTTTGTCTAGTTTGAAGAGGTAAAAACATTTCTCAATAATAGTTTTCCAAAAACGAGCAAAATTTATGGCAAACTTAGCACACCGTGAGAACTAAAAATATACCGAAAATACGTATGTTTTTTTTCCATCAGAATAAATTTGGATTTCGACGAAGCCTGCAGATAAAATCCTCGACCTCACATCGTCTATTTTGTCTAGTTTGAAGAGGTGAAAACATTTCTCAATAATAGTTTTCCAAAAACGAGCGAAATCTATGGTGAACCTGGCACACCGTGAGAACTAAAAAGTATACCGAAAATACGTATTTTATTTTTTTTTCCATCACAAGTATTTGGATTTCGACGAAGCCCGCAGATAAAATCACGAAAATCTGTAATAAGTACCTAGTTAAAAAACGGCATAACTTTCGATTTCAGAACCGGAGATTCGATATAATAACGCGAGAATTCACACGCGAGTTTCTAACGAACGAATAAACGAAAAACAAAAAAAAAACCTACCGGAAAGTCGTAACTAATTTTCACGAATCGAACGCGCGCATTTCAACGAATCCCCCCGACGTTTTATATTCTTTATTTCGCGACAAAATCTCAAAAACGATTCGTTCGGATCACGCGGTCGTCGCCGTCCGCCGGGACAACAGAATTTTAAAGGCGACGGTCTTGCGCCGGATCATTTCGTTCAGAATCGTTTTTTTCGAATCCGACGGTACACGTCTCAATCTATTCCCTCTTTACGCTACTATTCCGCCACACAGTGTTGCGCACAAGACGTGTGTTACAATGTAGGAACTACTGCGGCGGCGAAGAGCGTGTAATAATAGCAGGACAGAGGCGAATTTATTACCGTCGTCGTTTCGGTGGGTTTGTTAACGCAGCCGGTTACGAGCGGCGAAATTAGCGTACTCCGGCGATCGTCGTCGTCGTCGTCGTCGTCGCCGCCGCCAACACGCGCATCGCGAATCGGATATTAAACTATATACAGGGTGGTGTGGTCAGCGGTCCGTTTTTCACAGGCAAACGCGTGTTCAGAGAGAGCTGGGGGGAGGAGCAGTGGTCCTTGCGAAACGTTTGACGCTGTGGCGGCGGCGGCGGCGGAGTCGTCGCGTCCTTTGATTTCTAATCGAAAAGAAACGAGCTTCGAGGGAGGAGAAGATCGTCAGGTCGTGTAATTATTTTTTTCCAAACGCTTCGAAACGGTTTTTCAAATATAACCCGGTAGCAATAACGATGGACTTCAAATCGATCGACACGCACGAGAAGTCATAGAGATTATCGGCCCGTGTTCAAACGTTTTGTCAAAGGTAAATATAATATTATTTTATCATTATGAGACGGGGTTTTTTTTTTAACGAAAGAACAATATAACGTACCCGCGAAGTATGCTTTTAAATATTTCGTTAACTGTTGAGGACTTGCGAATTATAAAAGTGTTATATCAATATATTATAACATCAATCAATTATCAAAAGTTTAGTCGGTTTAAATTAAACTAATTAAATATTAGAGTTTCTGCGACGTTAGTGTATTGTCGCGCTTTTTATTAAATTTCAAAAAAGATTAAACATTTGCTGTTTTTTCCTGTTTTTATCGTTTGATTTAATTACTCGCCGTCTCTCTAACACGAGCTTCGCTTATTATAATAGATTATACATTTTTTTATTGTTAACCCGTCACATATAGTTCGTAACACGATCGCTACACAGTGAGCGCCGCTCTTTTTATAACATTATTAATTACTAGATTAACGTAAAAAAAAAATCAAACTATATCTATAAATATGTATACATATATATATTTTATCCTTTACTAAAAAGTTACAAGTGACTTAAAACTTAATTTATAAAATAAAAAATACAAAAACTACAATCTTGTTCTAAAAAATAATTTTTTTCATATAAATTATATAGTACGAATTAAAACAAATGTTCGTATTTTATATTATGAAAAACGATTATTTACAGGGTGAAAACGACGTGGGATTTCGGCGCGGAAACCAAGCGCGCCGGAGATGGCTTTTCAACTGGTTTGTCGTACGACAAATAACGCGAGAGAATCGTCACGGCGCGCGTCTCGTTTGTTATACGACGACGACGACGCGAAACAGTTTGAATTTTCGGCGGGCTGCGAAACAAAACGCCGCCGCGGCTACCTGTACGACGACGCGTCGACGAAAACACCGTTCACCCTGTATGTATGACATTATTATCGTCATTATAATACGCATAAAATTTTATACACGTCTTGCGGCGTGTGGGCGTTTGCCCATTAAAAGACACACACACACACGGGCGCGCGCGTACTGCACACTAACTAGCGTCACTCGCGGAGAATAATTTGACTAAAATTCTTTTCGTACAACATTATTATTATTATTTATCATTATTATTATTGGCGGCCGACGACTGCGTCGCACAAAAAGCGCACCGGCGCGGCGCGGCGTGGGCATACGCGATCGTATACGTCGCGCGGGTATCGTTTAGCCGTTCGTTCGGTCCGGCCGCGTATAATAATAATATAATAATAATTATCGGTCGTAAGCGCGTAACTACTATATATGCGCTCTCTCCGCTGAAAACGCCGTTTACGTGTGCGAGGGGCAAGGCGAGGCGAGGCAAAAAAAAAAGTCATGTACGTAATTACGCGCGTATAATATGACGCTGCCGACCCGGCGTGAAATCGCCGCGTGTACTTTTTCGAAATCGATTATTACTTCCTACGATCGTAGTCCGAACGACTTTGTATATTACCGCGTACATTGTCCGGCGCGGGACGCGGGCGACGGGACGCGGTCGTCCTTGGGATTGGCGAGGGTGAAAAAATCTCGCGACCATTGTCGTCCGATCGAGTTTTTTTTTATTCGTCTCGCGTTTTTATTAAATATATAAATGACACAAATCGACAAGTTTTCTCATTATATATCGTCATCGCGACGTCGTTGTGGTGATTATTATAAGTAGGGCTGGGATTTCGATGCACTTTGCATTGTTTTCCAAAGCTTACTGTGCAATAATGCTCGTCTTGTCACAAATTCGTTTTATGTACATTTGAATGAGAATAAGAAAGTTTATTTTGCATTTTTTGTCATTTTTTGGCATTTTTTAGTTTTTAGGTCATTTTCTTAATTTTTAGGGCATTTTAGAGTTTTTGGAGCATTTTTTGAGTTTTTTTAAACTAAGTGTATGAATATGAAATTTTATTAAAAGATTTTTACACCAACATGGTTTTGAAATAAATATAACAGATTATAAGTAGGTATTCGTAATTCGTATTATATAATTGGCTTATCGACGATAAGTTATTGTCATTATCGGACAAGGTTTAATAAATAGGTTTAATAATACCCTGTTATTAATAGGTAACCTAACCGATGATATCGTTCGACGTTCAGTACGAGTTTTTTTAGGGCATTTTTCGTAGTTTTTTTAGGGCATTATTTAGAGTTTTAAGGTCATAAAAGCATTTTTTTTAGGACATTTTTCGGGGTTTTTTAGGGCATTAAATTCCCAGCCCTAATTATAAGTCTTTTTTTTCTTTCAAATCTGAAAAGCGCCGAGGGATGTTTAAATTATACAATAGTAGTAACATCGAAACTAGAAAAACTAATCACTACGATTTATTTTTGTATTTAGTCTGCAGTCCACACCCGAGACGGAGTCTGCCCGGAGAGAAGGAGAAAAATCAGCCCCAAACTCGGGTTTCTCTCTCCCCCGTCGATGGAAACAAACGTCGGAATAACCAGGTAAACGGCATATTATCATGTAATCAATATGTAATATTATTATTGTCACTATTAGAAGAAAGCCGCGCAACGTCTGCGCGCTTCTTTGACCAGTTCGTTATGTGATTTCACCACTAAGTCTCGTCTAAATCGATTAAAAACGCCGTCGAATCCCATCACGGCTATATGTGGTGACCGCGCGTCATACTTGAATACTTGAAAAACGAATCGAAAATGCCGTTGGGTTTTCGCGTGACGTTAAAATATCCATCCGTCGCTCGCTTCTCCACAAATAAATACACGTTGCGTTCGAGTTTACGCGATTGTTAAAATAAATCGTTTGAGCCCGTCGCAAGACGGCGGCGAGCTTTTTGAAACGATTTGCGCGCCCGTAACGGTTCGTCGACGACGACGGATCGAGTTGTTTTCTTCTCTAAAACTTATATATTACACTCGTTTGACAATATAACGGCGAGTCCTCCGCTGTCGAGAGCAGCTGCGTTATTTTAACACCTCGTATTTTTCTCTTCGCATAAGACACCAGCGGTCGGCAACCTTTTTTGGACTCTCGGGCCCCACGTTGACAAATTAAAAATAAAACTTGAATATTCTCATAGTATACAACCTACCGTTATAAAACATGACTGATAAAGTAAATAATATCTAGTTAAATTGTTTTTATAGAATATGATTTATTCGATCCTTTTTGATAGCTCTGACAATAGGACATAAACTATTTTTTAAACCCCTAGGCGTTAAGGGTGGCCCACCATGAATATTTTTAAAAATTTAACGTAATACGCGCGTTTCATAATTGTGAAACGAGGGTAAAATAATAAAAGGATATATTATCAGTATCCTGTTTTTCGTTATCGAGTACTTCGATTTGTCATATCAAAAGGGATTTAAAGTTAACAAATGTTTATATACAATATTCGATTAAATGTCCTCTTTGTTTTGGAATTCAAAGCGGGCCGTCGACAATATACGCAAAACTCTTTTCGCAAACACCCGGCGAGTGATTTTTACGCGCTCGAAATCGCCGCGGGGTTGCGTGGTGCGATTCGGTGTTTTTATCGGTTTTTTCCTTCTTCTCCCATTCGCGGACGACGAGGGCGTGAACCATTTTCGCGATAAAATAACATAATAATTATACACGTACGCGCGCGCATAAAAATAACGTTCCAAGTGTATAATATAATACACACTCCTCGTGATAATATTATGTGTCCGTGAGTATACCCGCGCGCGTACAACGCGCGCGACTATAAAAAAAATGACTTTTTATATCGCGCGAAAATAAAAATACGTTTTTCGTCGGCGCGGACGCGTCGAATTTCGCCGCGATCAATTATTATTGTTATTATCGTTCCCCCTTTATCCGTTTCCGTAGGTATATTTATATTGACGCCGAAAAATGTTTCGATATTTACATATCAACGGCCATAAAATAAAAACTTTTTGATTATTTTGTCGTTTTTTCTCTCTCTTTTCGTCCGCGCGGGTTTAGATCGTAATACGGACGACGTATACACGCGTATTTTTTTATTTCCCATTAGGTAACATTTATTACGGTAATTTAAAAATTATGGATCTTAATCTGGGATTAGATTACTAATGGACAAGGATGAATAAATCGTAAACATTTGTAATAAGTTGGTATATTATGATAGTAAAAAGAGGAGAGAAAAAAGCAAGCGACCGTAATGTTATTATTGCGATATTCTATTTACGATCACACAGCGCAGACCGGCCGCGTATATGTTATAATAATATATCGACGACGACCGAGAGAGAGAGAGAGAGAGAGAGAGAGAGAGAGAGAGAGAGAGAGAGAGAGAGAGAGAGAGAGAGAGAGAGAGAGAGAGAGAGAGAGAGAGAGAGAGAGAGAGAGAGAGAGATAATAATATAACTGGTTTTCGGTCCAACATTTGTTTTGATAAAAAAAAAATTTTGGTGTTAAAAACTCCACCTACTGTGTTGTGCGTATGCTTTATTAGCGGCCGCCGCCGGGGCGCGCGGGCGATGTTGCGATCGGCAATAATTAGCCAAATATTTTGTTCTCCGCAACACCAGGTCGGCCTAGTCCGGGGGGGGACTTGTAAATTCCGCGGTCACATTCCACATGCGATATCGGGCCCGGCGATCCGAAACTGTCCTCGGCGGCGGTACGTACGCGCGCGCGCGCATGGGCGTAACTCGAACATTTTTATCCGGGGGAGGGGTCTACACGTAACTGTGTTTCGACGCGTCGTCGTGCAGGTAGTACGTGTGCGTCGAATTAAAACGACACGTGTAATCATTGGCGGCCTTGGGGGTGAGACGAAAAAGGCGGTATCGCGTATGAGTTTTCGCGAGTACCCGGACGATTCGAAACTACGGGGGCGTAATGATGGAATTCGAAAACGATACGAAAACGTGTTTTGATCAACTACCGTCAAAGCGATATGGAAAACGGAGAAAACTCGGTTTGCGGCGGCGACGAAACGCGAGTTGAAATCGGACGAACAAACGGCGAGAAAACGGAAGCTGCCGGCCGCGATACGGGGTGAAGTGAAATCGAATCGGTCGGCTTTCTCGCGGATCGTTCTTTGTCGTCGGTTCAGTCTCGTTCGGAATGTTTTGTTCGTTTGTTCGTCGTTTTACTACTACTACGACTACGAAAAAAAAAAAACGTTTTCGCGAACGAGGTGGGAAATCGAAGGACCCGAAAATATAATTTCCCGATTGTTTCGTGTCGATTTCGCAAACGGGATTATGAATAAAATCGGACGGTCAATGTGTAGGTAGACGTTATCGATCACGTTTCGTTACGAATTTAATGAAAAAAATCACGCCCCCGTGTCGAGATGACACAAACTCTAAACGATGCTAAACGACCGAAGCAAGTGTAACCGGAGAGAATATTCTACGAAATATTCGTATTATACGAATATTCTACTGCGGCGGCGGCGCGCACGATACGGCGTTGCGTTCGCTCGCCGGAATGAATAGACGCGAAATAATATAATAGGTTATGGGACGACATAAAACCGACCGAGACATATGGTGCGGTGGTAGTTGTGCGCCCTCCTGCGAACTCGAAACAATTAAAAAGGTACGGGTCGACCGCACCGACAAAGTGCGCCGCGATATATGGTGTATAATATAATATATATAATATATCGCGACGATGGAATTACACACGACCGACCCGGGGGTGGGGGGGGGGGGGGGAAAGAAAATAACGCCGCTAGAGCAGAAATACAAGTCACATTCGTCGTCTTTTAGCGAGACCGCGAACCGAAACTCCCGACGGCCACACATCTGTCGATTACACGCACCGCAGGCGTGTGTGACTCTTGTTACGTCTCTTGTTTTCGAAATTCCCTCGTTCGGGACGAAAAATAACCCTCATCGAGTGGACATCGATAATACGAGCGGGTTTCGTCTTCTTTTTGATTTTCCACTACTGCCGGCGGTAATTTATTCTCCCGCGTATCATACTCAACGCGTAACATGCGATGTACGGGCGACGATGATCTATCGATTCGTACGCAAGTCCTTTTTTGAACAAATATCACTTCTATAGTTGATGAAAAAAAACCTTCCTCGTCTCGCGCCACTCTTTGTCCAATACTAGTACCCTGCGAATGGTCGACCCTGTCCTCGAGTCGTTTTTCGCGTTAGAAAAATCGTAATAAATTTGTAGAAAATAACGATCAACAAGACGTATAATAATATAGGCCGTTTGAAAACCACAGTTCGAAACGATCAGACTCGATCGACATACATATAAAATACAGCGTTCACAGCGTTTAAGACTCGGAAGTGAAATGTTTCGTCGTCGTAAATATCTAGCCATAAATTTGGTTATTAATTTCGATATGCTAAAACGGTTTGCAAGAAAACTGACCAAGCCCAAGTCGATCGTGTCTACGACACGCACACGACGACGACGACTATAATAATAATAATAATACACCGTAACACGAACTATCGGAAACCCACGAAACGCACGATCCGCAGAGAGCTCTCGCGAGATTCTCGACAAACCAGCTCGGCTGCACGTACGAGCGGGTATCGCATAAAATCCGCAACATGTTTTAAAATCACCGAGCGCGCGCGTCACGACAGTACGAACGACGAGTGCTTTGCGAAAATGACGATTGTAAAGAAATAAAAAAAAAGCTCGGTCGAACATGCTAAAAATATTATTTTACGGCCGAGAAAAAAATTAACGAACGGTTTGCAAACGAGTCTCATATTATAATAAAATAATTACAATCGACTTTTGAACGAGGTCGACACGGCGTAAGAGAACGCGCGTTATAATTATTCAAATCGACGCAATATTTTATTATTATTACGTACATCGTGATTGTGTTTACGCCATCGCGTCGTGCGAATAACGAATATACGTGTGTTTCGTACGCGGTGAACGGTCCAACTCATGCGGACCGTAACGAGGGAGGTATCGTCGGCAAACGATCGTTACGACGACGACGCGGAGACAATAATCATGTCGAAAAGGACCTTTTGAAATATCGTCGATTATTAAGATAGTAAGACCGCGGCGACAACCTCACGTCGATTATTTAGACGACGAGCAAATGAAAATAAATAAACGCTATTCGTCCTCAGCGTCGGCGGCGACAGTCGTCCTTTTTTCCTCGTCATAAACGCGCGCGCATATATTTTATTATCGCACGTATACGTCGCGCGATCGATATTTATCGTGTGAACGCAGAGACGTTTCCGTTTTCTATAGTCGATTACAATAATAATTATCGATTACGTTCTGTTACATAACGATAATAATAATTACACCTACCTGCGGTGTATATACGAGTATATAATGCGAAAATCCGACGCGAAACCTTAGTTTCCACGCGCAATAATAATATTCTCAAGGATAACATTATTGTTACGAAATCGAGTCCCGAGCCAAAATGTCTAAATAATAATCAAGCTTACGAATCTGGAAACCGAAGCCGTAAAAATGTCCGTACGTCGTCGTTATTATTATTATTGTTGTTGTTGATATTATTTACAAATCGCGCAGTCATTTAACACGATTAATACGAAAAACAATAGTGAAAAAAAATTCACGGTTTATGTAATAATAATAATAGTAATTTATTGCCGTCGGAAAAACAAAACCGTTAAAAATGGCGCCTCCGTCGGAAACTAGATAATACACGAGTGCGTTTCACAAGTTATATGTTATGTTTTATGTTATTATTAATTGTCGACGCCCGTTCGGGCAAAGAGTGTGAATAAAACATAGATTGCGAACGGTATAATAATAATTACGATGGAAGTTTAGAGAACAATAATGATATTATATAAATATTAAATTTAAATTTCACGCGGGCAACAGTAGTGTTATCCTGGACACACACGAGCGGGGCGGAGTTTTCGAAATTCGAGTGGAAACTAACGCAATCTCTCGGGGGGCTCGTGAAAACCCCGCAGTACGATCGAGATACGCGAAAAGTAATCGTGACTGGTTAAAAAAGGCCGGTGTTTTCGAGTATTTCGGGACGTTTTATTACGATTGAATTTACGTTAAATTATTATTTCAACCGTCTACGCTCTATACGCGCGCGCGCGCGCGTATTATATTATATTTGTATAATTTATATATATATGCGTATCTCGTTCAGGCATGTGTACGGGGACATATTGTACCAATTACCTTGGGCCGGTTGACAATCGCGCGGTACGAGGAAACTCCCGAGAGAGGTAAGAAAAAAAAAAAATTTGTCGTGCCGACCCGATCGGTCGGTCACGTTTCTCTACATAATATTATTACGCGCGCGCGGGCCTATATAATATTATATAATATAAACGTATTTTTTTTTTCTCTCGTGCCGACAACCTTGGGCGGTTTATGACGTACGCGCGAGCTCTACAACCTTTGAGAGACCGGGTCGTAGATTTTTGTCGGCGATTTCAAAAGCGATATTATAAACACATAATAATGCCCCTATTTTCGTCGTCGTCGTCGTTTCTATTCTTTTCTTTTCTTTTCGTACGCCGCCGCCGTGAAACGTGCGCTTCACACCGAGAGATTTCCGTTTGTGTCGGGCAAATGGGTCGATGTCGGTGTGAAAAACGCGGCTCGTAACGCCGAGAAAAAAAACCCTACGGGTAGAACAGATAATATAGGGCCTACGACAATAGTTTATCGATATCGTTCGAACGCGCGCGATGAAAATAAATACATTTGACTAATGTAGTTCTTCACACGTCGGACCAGTCGTCCGGGTCCCATGACCTATAATGGTTTCGGTATCTCTTTATACACGCGCGCGCGCGCGCGCGTTATATTTTAACACCGTTTGAAAAGAAGAAAAAATAACGATCGTTTAAACTGCATTTTTTTATGTTTGGAACGATAGAGAGAGAGAGGGAAAAAAACGAAGATGAATTTTACTATACCCGCTTATTTAGTGCCGGTCAATTTGTATACTCGTATATACACTCTGTTTTACGCGCGTGCAATTTTCAAACCGCCGCCGCCGAGTGTTCGGGAACGACTAGAAACTAATAATAATATTATTATACAGGTGTGTGTGTGTGTGTGTGTGTGTGTTTCTCGACTAAAGTTTAATTTCCAAAACGACTATTAAAAAAAAAAAACAGTCGAAACGACTATACGCGCGGCGGCGGCGGCGGCAATATTTTCGTTCGGTAAAATTACACGCGGTGTTCGCCTTTTATTACGTCTACGACCGATAGGTTCCTCGTACATATTATTATATACGTATGTGGAGATTTTTTTTTTTTTTTTCATTTCAGAGGTACTACAAACGGTTTTTTTTTTTTTTAATTTTCGTTCGAAAATTTTACCACCGCGATAAAAACCGTCGCGTATATTATATACGAATTAATTAAAAACATTATATATTTTAGTATAACACACATAATTATAACTATACCACTATGTAATTTATCTATGTTTTATAATGCAGTTTCGATACGCGCGATTCGTATCTCTCTATACGTAATATTACGTATATAAAACTGCACAGACTACGTATTATAGATATTATTTATTTTTTTTTTTTTAATTAGAACGGACGTTTTATCCGCATTTCTCATGGTCTCATAGCCGTATGTATATAACTATATATACGGTGCGTAATATAAAAATCGTACGCGATGTTGCGAGACGAGCGAGATGCGACTTGCGCGGCAAGCGCCGAAATTATTAACGTTTTGCTCTTGCGCAGGTTTTTTTTTTTTTTTTTTCTATCTGAGAATAACTATAATTACTGTCTTCGGCCGCTGCTGCGCGCGCGCGCGTGTAATGCGGGGAGAGACGCCGATCGCTTTTAATGTATTGGATTCAATCAATATGTACGTACATATATAATATACGAGAGGGGCAAAAAATCAAATTATAATTAATAACATATATCGTATACGAACGCGCGCCGGGACGACTGCTGAACACATTCCGACGGCGCGCGCATAATATAATATGTATTATATTTTATGTGTACGCGCCGCGCGCAGTGCATTTTATTATGTATTTTTTCTTCATATTTCGCGCGTATTCGAAAAGATTTCCACGGGGAGGCAGGAGAAGGACTTTTTACGAATCGAAACGCGACCGCGTTTAACCGCAGGGTAAAACCGTTTCGCGCGTTATCGATCTCGTATGCCGCGATCGTTTGGCGCGCGTTTCACAGCCTCGCCGAGTATTTCGTCGAAAATCCTTTTGTTTTTTTTCCTCTCTCTCTCCTTGCCGTCTCGCGGCGGTATATCGGATTACCCGAAAAACACACACACATACACACGCGCGCGCGCGCGCGCGCGTTTCGGTCTCTTTCCCTCTCTGCACACTCTCGCCGTAGCATAAGAATTCCGCCTTAACGCTTCGCCCTAAACATATCAAGTTGCCGTTTTGATCGGTTCTCCCGTGTTTCGTGTGTGTGTGTGTGTGTGTGCCATCGTCGTCCGCGTCGTTGTCGTCGGTCGGTGACTGTACGCGCGCGGCGTACAAAAGGAATGTACGTGAAAATAATAATGGTAAATATGGACCTGTTTAACCGGACATTCTTTGTTCGCGATGATTTTTTTGTTTTTTTGTTTTTTTTTTTATTTCATTTTTTTGTCATTCGTTTTTTTTTTTTTTTTCATCGCGTCTTCTTCTTCGCGACCGTGTACTATACGTATATATATAGTAATAGACTCGACGCGCTGCGCGTATACATATATTATCAAACATTTAGATAGATAGAGAGAGGTGACGGGCCGCGTGTTTTTCTCGAAATTAACGAAACGGTAATCGATCACTATATATAATATATAATTATACGCGTACGTACGTATACGAAACATTCGTCGTCGTCGGCAGGCCTCGCGCGCTGAACAACACACAACGATGACAGTACATAAAATACACACACACACACACACACGTATATATATTATTTTAATCGAATTAGATGGACTCGAATTTTCGAAGGAAGGAAAAAAAAACTGACCTAATGGATCAGATAAAAATCTCCTCTCTCGGGTAGGTATATATTATACTATACTCGAGTGTGAGTACGTACTACGCTCCGAACGCGTTACCGAAATTATTTATATATATATTTCTTCGTGATATAATTATTCGTACTCAAATAATAATATTAAGTTTATGGTTACGCGCGCGCGCGCTTTAAACCGTTTTTTTTGTTTCGTCTTCTACCTACTCTTACTTTATTATTCACTCGGGTGTCCGAGGCAGGGATTAAACTTTTCTCTTTTCTTCCCGTCGTTGTGTCTCGATAGATATTTATCCCAATCGGACCCGGACGGCGTTCGGAGGTATTTCCAATCGAATAACGTCGTCAAATCTAAATAATTCCAAATCGTAATGCGCGTATCCGACACCCGCAGTGGTGATAGAGTAAAACAATATAGATAACGAATGCGATGACGCGCAATGTGACGTGAAGTATTCGTACGAGAAGTAATACCCGCTCGCGTACAAAGCACACGAAGAGTAAACAACAACCACCGAGGAGCCGCCCGCCGTACCGTGTCGTTGCGTCGACGTGTTTGGAAAACAACTCGTTAAAAAAATATCGTAATATTATGTATATTATGATTTACGCTTTGTTGTCGTCGATCGATTTCCTCGATCGGTTCGGTGCGAAATCGATCGTTCTATAAGATAGGTAATTAATCGGTTCGGTTTTTCGACGTCCGACCACGGGCCTTTATAACATATATATTTATTTTTCCCACATAAACAACGTACTCAAGGATAATAATATATTATATTTATTCTATCGACGACGCGACGAACGGTCTCGACGATAACCCGCATATTATAATGATATTGGAAATTAAATAGGTAAACACGCGGCCGACGATTATATTCTGTATTAGGCATTTGTTAGCGCGTCACTCACCTTGACGCGGCCGGGATACGGTGTCATTTCGCGACGGCGCGCCATTATATATTTTCAACCGGAACGCGACAATTATTATTTATTATTCAACTGTTTTCCCCCGGCTGCAGATGTCCATCGCGGTCCATCCCGCGACAATGGTAAACAAAACGTGTATACGATTTTTTTTACCGTCGACCAGAGTCTGCCCCGCACACGATCGACAAATTTGGGAAATCGTATTAGACGTGCGGCCAAAACGACGACCGTAATAATTATCGCGCGAGCTGTTACGCGGTCGACACAAACCAGTCGGAACCTCTACTCATCAGATATTCGATTATATTACAGTTTGATGACAAAAAACAAAAACTCCACGTATAAGTAAATAATAGGTGAGTTCGATTTGATAATTATTGTTTTCTTTCGTCGATAAACCTTTTTCGTTTGACCTGCCACGTAATGATAATATTGTTCTGCTATTATCGATAGTCGTATGTTTTCAAACTATATAATATTATATGTACCGAGTTTTCGTGTAGATAAAAACTCTATATCGCTTTCGTCGACACTATTTTACTGTCGGATCGATAGAACAAACGGAACTCCACGTCGAATCAAAGAAATATTGATAGTAAATCGGACATTATCTGTTGAAGTCTTCGACAAAACACGAGTACACTCGAAACAACGTATGGCTAGACGTGGGTTTCATATTATTATATAATATTAATTTCGTCTATTATGTTTGAAAGTCGTAAAAACAATTATAACAGTGTTGTTGTGATACGATTTTGTACGACGGAAAATATAAACGATTTGCAAAGCAGAACATAATATTGAAAATAATTTCGTGGCGTGGGAGGCGCGCACACGATACGCGTGAATTTATCAATACGTATATGTGTATATTATAAGAAAACTTGATAAATATACCATAGCCATTGGTTTACGAATTGGGAAGAAAAGGACGAGAGATCGCAAGACGTGCGTCTTCGTGAAAACGCGGGTTAGCGTCGAAATTTGCCGGGATGCCGTATATTATATTGTCGCAGTATAATTTCGATTTTAATAAGACTGCAGCATATAGTTATGTAATATTATGTGACTCGGAGATGAACGAATGAAAACGCTATATATTCCATTTTTAGTATGCACTCGTCCGATAAACCCTTGCGTATAATACGTTCCTATTATATATATATATAATTCAATAATACATTACGACGTGTGTATAGGTATGTATACAAACGGAAAACGTCCTTGAATATTTCAAACAAAATTAATTGAGGGAAAAAACACAATATTAACAATGAACAAAAGACTGTCACCGGCGTCCGGGACTAATATAATGGTATATATATATTATATAATATATATTTGTTGTATTTACGTATATATATATATATTATATAAATGCGTGTGTGCGCGCGCATAAACGATTGGAATCCACCGCCGCCGCCGCACCCCTGCGCGATTAAATATATTTAAATTTCCAAATAAACATACAGCAGCGTTTATAATACGCGCATTACGTGCAATCACGACGACTAAACGTACTATATTTATCTAGTCTGCGGGAACCGAGTGTGTTGAAAACACGGTACGCGCGGCTTTCGTAAAGTATTCGGCCGCGCTCTTACCGGCGGCGGGGCGGACGCGATGACGGAGTACAGGACGACGTGAATACACACTGCGGGGTAGTCCGCCGTGCAATAGTCGCCGCAATAGAAAGTCACACGCTTCGCCAATCGTTGTAAGTATATATTATAATATTATGTAAACGATGCGGAATCATGTACGTGCATAATAACGCGAAATAGTAATATAATGTGTCGTATTGCGGGCACGTGTTTTAGATCGCCGCCGTGAGACGGAGCAGAAAAGTCACCGGTTCGATTTTGTAATTAGATCGTGTTGAACAATCGTCGGGGGGGGGGGGGAAAGGTTCGGGTCGAAATCGTAACTTTTGAAAGGACGAGAGAAGAAAAAGTACCGAATCGATTTTTCAACCCTGCAATTGTTGTGAAAAAATTGCGAATACAGAGAAAAGTGCTCCGACCGCGACGCAAAGTAAGTAGACGAGATGTTAAACTTTCAAAAAAACCGTTTCCGAAATATCCGCGAGATCATTAAAGAGTACCGATTTTTTTGTCAGGTCGTCTCGACGAAAAACAGCTAGACGTGGCTTTCGATATCCCCTCGAGTGAATTTCAAAACAAATCGGACATGTGTATCTATCCAGCAGTAATATATTATATCTACGGTAATCGATCACGAGTTGAATATGTTTTTAGACGTCTGTTTGGATTCGACGTGCGTTTTTTTTTTTGTTTCCAAAGCGTACGATTATTATAGTCGTATTTATCGGCCAACGCGGAGAAGAAATGACGAGAGATCCGAATCGTTGTGGAAAATCCCGCTGCTCAGACCGAGAAGAAGGTGTATGACGCGGCGGATTCCGAAAACTCGTGATTATATACGTAGTTGAGCGTCTACAACGATTAGATGACGCGTAATCGTCTACCGCGTAAATCGTCCGCCGCGCAAAGAGACTTTAACGTCCGAAATTACATCCGGCCGCCGGAATATTTACGTCGCGATAATAATTAATTATTATTAAAAGTGTGATGAATCGAGCGGTTACGCGTTCGTCGACTTTTACGACGAACGCGTTTCAATCGAGTGTGATGGTAAACGTATATAAATCGAATGCGAATAACGAGAGAGGTAATAATAGACCGCTATTATAGTGTATAAAGTCATTACGTCTTTACGTCGTCGTATTGAATTTATACGACCGAAATATAATTACGATTTGAACATTTTTCACGATAATCAATATTGTACGTAAAGTCGGTCCTGCGAGTTTGTGAACGCGATGTGCCGTGTCTTTACTTCGGCGGAATGATTTATTTTTTTATCCAAAACTCTTATATAGTTACGTATAGTTCTTTAAAATAAAATAAAAACATAACCGATTGAAAAATATGACATTTCACAATATTAAAATTACGTTTTGCAAAAATAAACGAAACATATTATTTCTCATACGAATACTATTATAATAATGATATAAAATACAACTTACCGACACGTATGACATTATACGCGTAACACGTGTAATATTCGATATATTTTCAAGAGGCTTTTTTTCGAAAGGGGGACGACGAGCGGTCGCCCCCGTTCTCCCCTCTTATAAATACGCGCGCTATTATAATATGCCCCGTAAAATAATAATATACACGTTATAATAATGATAACGTGACGGTCGACGATATTGCAAATGTGCACACTTATACATATTATAATATAATACGTATATCGCGCGAGCGCAAGTTCGCTCGCCGGTGGGCGGGGACAGCTGTTATATACGCGGTATGCGACGATGCGCGACGGTCTCGAGATTTCTAATTAAAATATTCTCGTTTTTTATTATTATTATTTTTTTTTTTTTTTCGTGGCGTGTACAGATTACCTAGATTTTAATATAGATGTGTGTGTGTGTGTGTGTGTGTTGTATATACATATATATTATAATATTATTACGGTGCACGACAACTCGATCGTTCCGTTTTCGGCGGCGGCGTTCGTCCGCGGCGGCGGCGCGCTCGCTCACGTCTCGCAGTGACCTCTACGGTTTCCAATAGTTCGGACATTATTTTTACATTTTTTCCCCCATCGTTCTACTCGAAATTTACTTGATTTATGTGGTCTCGAATAACTGGTCCGGCAAACGTATACACACACACACACGCGCGCGCGCGCGCGCACTCGTATATGTATACGTATACGTATAGGCGACGAGTATTATTTGCATAGAGCCGTTTGCGGGTCGTTAAGAATTTCGGTACGGCGGCGGCGGCGCGCGGAAAACAACGTGTTCATTACGACGACGACGCGACTATATTATCCGTGCGCCGCCGGTTTTTTTTTTTTCTTTCTTTCCTCTGCTCCTCGTGCTTCTCGTTTCGTACGCACGCGATAATAATATTCAGACAATAGTCCGCGCCGCCGCCGCAAATAAACGCAACGAGCGCGCGTGATAAAGGAAAAAAATGAAAAAAAAGGAAAGAAAAAATCCTTTCGGGGGAGTAGGAGGACGAAATTACACGACGACGACCGAAAATGATTACGTATGTATATTTTCACATGTGCGTCGTACACTTAATATTTATAATAACACGCGGCGGCGGTACCGCGTTGTTTTTCAGGTGCAAAACACGCGATAATTTCGTTTTTTTTTTTCACGATTACGTCGTCGTCGTCGCGCATAATAATAATTGGTCGGAAATCGTATTTTTCCTGCGCGCGGCCGTGAGATTCGTATAATATGTAATTATTAATAACACACCGCGCGTTTATTATTATAATTATTATATATATAACACATGGCGGCGGCGCGTTTATAAGTATAAATAATATCGAGACGCGCGTGTCCGTGAAAGATTCCGAGTGTCACCTGCAGTCGATGGCGAACGATGATAATTTGGGGCTACGATTTTATTTGGTCTGCATTAAAGCGATTGAAACTAGACGATATTAACTTTTTAATATTCGATCGATTTACTCGAACATATTATTTCAACAGTTTTCGAAAATAATATTCTGTACGAACGAATATAAAAATAACAAAAAGTAATCCAATAGTTGCTTTTATCGACCCAATCGATTGCATTTTATTTTTAAAAATATTAAACTGTAAATGACACATAGAAATTATTATAAAGTAGGTAAAAGTGTATTAGTAATTAATCGATTACGACAACAGACCGAGATTATCGTAGCGCGCTGCGGTATAAAAACTGTGGAATAAGAGACCAAAAGAAGAAGAACAGAAAAGAGACGAAATAGAAGATTACTCATCGAACGCATTGGAAGAAACTGTGGAAAAAGAGACGGAAAGAAGAAGAAGAACGGAAAAGAGACGAAACGAAAACACGAAGACTACTCGTCGTAGCATTATTATTACGCGCGTGTGACCGGTGCGCAGGGGGTCGCGCGATCGCGGGCGCGTGACGACGGTCCGAAGGTGGCGGCCTGTCGTCATTATAACGGGCGCCACTATAATTTTTTATATTTTTTTCACTCGAACCCCACGCGGCCGCCGGTAGCCCACGGCCCGACGACGAGACGTATTATTTATTTTTTTCGTCTCTATCGCTCTCGACCCGTCTGCCGCCGCCGCCGTCGCGACGACCGCAGTGTGATTTCTCCGTCGGCCGCCGTTTACTATACATAATATATTATATAATATGAAAACGGCGTCAGATTTGAATAAAAAAATAATAACGACGACGCGCGCGCGCGCACGGTTTGGAAAACATAAAAACATCGAAATTCGCGTTGAAAATACGCGCGCTCGAAACGAATTTTTTCCGTTAGATTCGATCGTGCTCGGGGCTAGATTAGGCTAGGTCACAAGACGTCACAAAAATATAATCTGACCGTCGTCGATCGTTATATCTAAAATATTATATAATAATTAGTGTCTTCAAATTTCAAAACCCCCGGTCGATAAAGAAAACCTCGTCATAATACCCGTCGCGTCGTTATTTTACGTACACACAAAACTCACTGAAATATGCGTTGAAAATTGTATAAACGAAAAGAAATACGCCAAAACGCTACGAAAATATGCGTTTTTTTACCATAGAAATATGAAAATTCTTAAGGCCTCAAAATCGTTATAGTTTAAAACAACGATTTGTTTTTAACGTTGTTTTTTTCCCCAGTAAATATGAACACTCGACGATCTTACCAGTCAAAAACGAATCGTAAAAGCACGATTCGTCGTTATCGTGGAAAAATACTGAGGCGAACAAGAGACTTTATAAAGAGTTGTGCAGAGCTCACACAATTTACGAACTCACGGATCAAACTAACTAATTTCACTTTGTCGGATATTTTACGTTACACAAAAGTATGATACCACTAGCAACTATATATTTATTGTATACAGATATTCAAAATTGTTAATTTATATCGTTTTTTCTGCATATATATATAGAGCGGATCGACTGCACCGGTTTCCGATTCCTGCGGGCTAAACGCATAGCGAATGTGAATTCATTGTCTCGGCCGCGGCGTAGAAAGTTAAAAAGTCTCTAGCGTTTGACAACAAACGGCTGCGGGGGCGTCGAACAACAACGTTCCTTTACAGAACGCGTGTGTTCGTTTACACAGTGGCAGAATTCGTCTGCCACTTTGACGAAAATTTCCCGATTCCACCTCGCCGGCGGCGAGTTAATTAAAAAGATATTTGTTATATATACACACGTAACGGCGCGTATTAAACTTTTACACGCGTGCGATTCGTTATTTCACGTAAATATATTATAATAATAAATAAGTATTACGTTGTTCCGGGGCGATTCGACCCGTCGCGCCATCGAGTGTAATAATAATTATCATACGTAAAATGGAATAATAAATAACGCGTATTACGCGTTTGCCGTTCCCCCCCCCCCAGTGTTGGTCGACATACACTCGTTTAAAAGCGATTTCGTTCTCTCTCTCTCTCTCTCTCTACGGAGAGAGAAAAAGGTCATAGGATTTTCGACGAACGCGTGTAAGAATATATTTTATATAAATTATTATTTATGCCGTATAGATAAGGCACGGAGTCCGCCTGACGAATAAAATAAACCATTGAACATGTCATTTTTGTTTTAGCGCGAAAACTGGTCTCCGTACTCTCCGAGGTGTCCGGTTCGATTCCGGACGGATGACCACCCCGCGGATTACCTCCCTGCCGCGACATTTACATAATATAATATACGAGTATATAACGCCAACACCGTTATCGTCGCGTTCGCACGCACGCGCGCGCGCGCGCGACAGTCGCTGACAAATAAGGTTTTTCTAAATATTTTGCAGGTCGGGCGCTGCTGATTTACAATATTATTATCACGCCGGACGATTGTACGCGTACATACGCCGCCGGTCGGCGATTGGGATCGGTCGACGAGAGAATAAAAATAACTTAACGGAACGCGGTTCGCACCAACAGAAACGACGACGTGTGAAAGAAAACGATACCGATCGGCGCGCGGTAATATCTCTCTATTATATAAATCGAGTTTCGACTGAAATCCACTATCGTCGTATATGTATATTGTATGACGTCGCCGAATCGTCGTGTGTATTATTCAACAACGAAACGCGTTGAAACGGATATAACGCGCGAGAGGAGAGAAAAAAATAAAAAATAGACGACGGCGATTTCGTCGATCGATGCGACGATCCGTTACCGTTTCACACGGAATACATTAAACGTTATTATATTACACGCGGCCGATGACGGTGGAAGTGTCGGATCGCGATCGCGCGATTGAAAAAAAAAAATAATAAATAAAATAATATAGCGACGGTAATAATAAATACATGACGCGCGCCCCGTGACGGTATCGCAGCAACGACAATCGCGTACACACATAATATTATAGAAATACGTGTAAATAGTCGATTAAAACGCGCGCTCGCGCGCGTATCGAATACAATACGTCATACACTCGATGATGCGAACAAATTCACAAATCCAACTAAACGCCTGAGAAAACCTTTGTGATTTGAAGGAAATACACGTGTTTTGGTGCCCTCAATAATTCGAAATGACTGTCGCGGGTGGGAAACGCTCTACGATTCGAATCTTTCGACGCGATAACGTATGACACACGATCTGTTTGACGTACTCGTAATCAAACTATAATAACGACGGCGCTTAAATATATTATCGAAGTTTATTACTACCTAACTTACCTTTAATCGTATCGTTTTACCAATATAAAAGTCGATTGATAAATGTACAGTGGAACCTCGTGCTCACTCTTCCGAAAATTTAAAAATAAGTATGGACTGTAGCTGATATGGAGTTATAATCGAACATTTTGACTGTTCGTGACTTATTCAAATAAAAAAATGAAATTTTCAAGTTTATATCTTGTGCAGAATTATCAGCTAAGAAGAGAAAAACTATGAAAAAGTCATCATCATCTGACATGGAATCTGCTCTTTTTTTAATGGTTTAAACAGAAGCGTATTGAAGGCATTCCGATTTCTGGGCCAATGGTTTGTGAAAAAGCAAAATGGTTTCATGAAAATTTGAAAATTGAGGAAACATTTAATGCTTCACAAGGCTGGTTATTTATATTATCTCGATTAACCGTGTGAACCCCTCCCCACCATTATCCCGGATAATCGAGGTTCCACTGTAATACGATTTTTCACATCTCATATAATTCGAATTATTTATTTTTCCGTCTTGTTGTCGCAACGACGCGACGGTACGACATGGGGTGAAATCGATTCGCACGAAAATCGTCGACTTGCTCGTCTTATTTCAGTCGGTTTCAGTCTCGTTGGAGGAAGTCGTCGTTAGAAACTTCTACACACTGCTTGCCGGATCGATTTCGAGAACGTAAAACAATTATTTAAAAATGCAATAATCGTTTTGAATCCGGTCACGACGGACGTATTGTTGTAAAACGCCGTTATTCCGACGACGGGAGTCTTATTATTATCGCGATAGATATCTCGAAACTTTTCGTCGTTTAATTACGCTGAAATATTACCGCTTCGAGTCACCGGGGAACACGTTATGTGTTCGCGTCGACCGTGATAATTTTGACAAAGTCAGTAACCCGGGTCCGAGAATAAAAATCAAGCCGAAACCGCCACCGAACACGACACGCCATAATAATCTGATTCGATCGAACTATATAGATTAAATAATTATAAGTTTATTTTCACTACCGTAAAATATTATAATCTCCAAAAAGAATTATTTTCAATTAAAATTTTATCTTTCGAGTTGGTTTTTTTTTCTCCGTCGCTTTTAAGGACATATTTTATTCTTTTCGGGTTTTTTTTTTTTCCCGTCTAACTCTGTCTCGTTTTGTAAACGTTTTGAAATCTCGACGTCCCAGTTATATAATAATACGTATATAACATTACACTTTTAATCAAATCAAACTATACTCGAACGGAATACAAATAATAATCGTTTCGTCCTTTCAATAGTACATGTACGTTTTACACAATAATTTACAAAAGAATCGATCGGACAATGTGTCGTTTTCAACTTTGATTAGTCGAGCGTCCATACGTCGTCGTCAGCTTCGTCGTAGTTTCACATTTTTTATAATATTTACCGCGCGCGTTTCCGTGACGACATGATATTACGCGTTTTTACCGTTTGGAACATTATAATAATAATAATAATAATATTTATAGTCATTGTCTCTCGGCGAAAATACTTTTAAATCGTTCGTGCGCGTTAGGTACATTGTACATATTATTATATAATACCGCCGCCGCCGAGTTTTTTCGGATAAAATCTAAATCGTGCGAATGGTTTTTTTTTTTTCTGTCTTTGGCGAAATGTAATTTCGTACGGAAACCGAAATAATAATAAATTTTGGCTAACGAGCGCCGCCGCCGCCGACGCGCACGCGGGGTTATAACCGTAAATAATATCCGTCGACCGCAAAGACCGCGCGCCGTTATATTATTATTATTATGTCGTGTGCGTCGCGTGCGATTTTTCCATCGAAATCTGACCGTCTCCGGGCGCGGCGGGGACGCGCGCCGCGGGCTCGGACGGAAAAGTCGTTAACGTAAAATTATTTACGTACATTTATTTCAATCAAGTACTAATAAATATACACGCGGTAGATTTGACGAGGATTTCCCGTGTCCGTTATTATACTTATATATATTACGAGCTTCAAATTCAAATCGACAAATATTTATACATATATACATATAAACTCTATATAATACGTATTATAATATTATGATTTCGATCGATTTCGTTTTATATATTTTAACACCCCGTCGAATATTATTATGATGTGTTTTTATTAAATATATAGGTCGTCGTGTCCATATCGTAGGTTAGGCAGATTTTTACGACTCGATGGTAATAATCCGATTAGAACGGTCCGGTACGACCTGCGGCAGGTGAAAAATAAAATTAACGTATTCCGCGGTAATGAAACGATTCGGAAACCAATCCGATCGGCCGTAATACGCGTTATCTCAAGGACGACGAATAAGTCGATTGAATAAAATGGAATTGATAAGAACTGCCGGCCGCGTATTATGAAAAACAGCGCGTCGCGTTTACGAGCCGGAATCGCCAGGCGATAATACCATTTGGCTTTTTACGACGACTCGTTAATAATATAATATTATATAAATATCGTATGATATTTGCGTATAGCAATGTCTCGATAGGCGAAACGCGCCGCCGCTCGTCGTGTCGCCGGCAAGAGATTCGACGAGGAAATAGTGTCGAACATATAACGGGTATTAAAACGTAGAAAGCACACCGGTGCACACCGGGTTTACCGGCGCGCGAATAAAAACGCAAACGGTATCACGACGGCAATAATAACGATAATAATAATATCGGCCGGCAGGTATATATCACATCGTCATCGCCGTCGTTATTATCAAGTGTATTATGCATATTGTGTGTATATTATAATAATCGTACAAAGACCCGTATTGCATATCGGTTCGACAACGGAACACGCTAATAACAATAAAACTGTCGACGAGGAGCGCGCGTTCGTTCGTGAGTGTGTGCGAGCGCGCGCGCGCGGTTAGATGGAATGCGTTTAGATTTCGCCGAGATTAATATCGCGCGCTCGTCTATAGGCGCAGTCACGCGGAGAGTTAATTTAGAGGGAACGTCTATCTAGCTGGCGTGTATATAACGTATAATATGTATATATATACATACGGTATGTACATACACGTACATACGACGCGTGTAAGTCCCGAGACGACGACGACGACTTTCCATTCAAGTCGTATACACGGGCGTACGTACCGCTATAAGCAGCCGATATTTGAGTATATTAAACGGGCGCGCGCGCGCGCGCGGTGTATATGTGTGCGGTTTACATGCGTTTGAACGTGAGCCGCGTTAAAGTCTCCGGCATGTGCTTATATATACTCGTGTATATATACCATATAAATACCAGACCTATAGAGTCGCACGTCGTGTCCGTCGTCGCGCGTTTGTTTGTACATCGTTTCGAATCTGCCGCGAAATCAAAAAAAAAAAAAACCCCGCGCTTATTGGTCGGCGGTATTTACTCTGCGTATATATATAATACCCGCCGACGACGTGTAAACTATATTGTAGTATATAAAGGCGCACACCGCACTCGGATTAAAAGGCCGGCCGGCGTGTCGTCGTCAAACGCCGCGCACGTTATCTTTTTTTCACGGCGGCGGGCACTGTGTCGCTGTGTGTGTTGATAAAACTCAAAACGTATCGCGTCGTCGTGTACCATACACGCCCGACGACGCTTTAAAATCGACGACCCGCGAGATAGACGATATAATAAATAATATCACATCATATTGTACTCGGTAAGTCGTCGGTTTGGCGACGGTACCCGCGGCGTACTTTAACGAGTCGCAATACAATTTATTATAACGTCGAAATAATATTTAAATATCAAGTCGACGAGTCGTGGTGTTTTATCCGAGTATCTATAAAATCAAAGTATATTATTCCAAACCACCATGTGTTAAAATTTCAGTTTGTCGTCGTGTCGGCGAACTCAGGGCCGTATTAGGGCATAGGCACTATAGGCACTATGCCTAGGGTCTACGAACATTTAAGGCCCTACAAAAATAAAATGTGAGGCTACAATTTTTTTGTATACGGCGAAGAAATATGCAAAATTGAAAATTGTATACAAAAAAGTTGCTAAAATTAAATACTTTAAATATTAATAATAATTATTAAATACTAGCTGAATAACCCGGCTTCGCCCGTGTGCAGTATAACTTTTTATTTTATCAGTTTTTTTTTCATTTTTACCCCTTTTACCCCTTTTAACTCCGGTAGGTGTCGAATTTCGAAAAATCCTTTCCAATGGGGTCTCCACTATATAAAACGAAACTGCTGCCCAAATTTCATACTCAAAGCTCCAGCAGTTCCAGCCAGGCGAATTTTTCTAGTTTCACCCTTTTTACCCCTTTTAACCCCCTTAGGGGTCGAATTTCGAAAAATCCTTTCCCATGGGGCCTCTGCTATATTAAATGAAACTATTGACAAAATTTAATACCACAAAGCTCCATTGACTCAGGATTTTTTCCATTTTTACCCCTTTTAACCCCCTTAGGGTTAATTTTCTCCATAATTTATGCTATAAACCCGCTCCCCGACATTCTCTATCATTTAAAAAAAATTTCAGCCAAATCGGCCCAGCCGTTCTCAACTGATTCAATTTCCAATTTTTTGTCTCCATTTTTATATATATAGATAATAAAAGTTATCATGTAAAAATTAAGATTTTTATGTTGTAAATATTTTTACGACAGTTTTAATCCGGGCCTGGGCGAACTAATTAAAAACCGAGAAAAACTTTAAATACGTTTTTTTTCTTCGACGTCACATACACTATGTATTTACCAAAAAATCACACCGAAAACGTAAAGCAATAGGTATTGCCTAATCATAATCATATAATATTGTTCGTCATGAATACGTAATTATGTAACAATAGTAATAACATTGTGTGTGTGTTTGCGCGAAATGGGAAAGTTCACGTCGTCGTCGGCCCGAAAGCGCGTGGGCACGGGCCAATGAGAGCCGAGCCGCTCGCGCCGCGCCGCCCCGACCAATCACAGCCGGGCTCTCCTGCGTAGGCAATCCGATCGGGTGACGCACGAAAGCTCTCGGCAGCTCGCCGACGCACAGTGCGCGGACCGATCAGTATAGCGTCGACAGAGGTTGAGAGAGTACCTCTCGGTTCTTATAATCCCGGTGTTTATTGTTCTCGCGATTGTGTTAACAGTGTTTATAATCCTCGTCGACGAACTAATCGGGCTTTTAGTGACTCGTGATTTTTCCTTTTTTTTTCCTTTCGATATTAAACTGTTTTCATCGACCGGCTTTCGCGTCCGTTTTACAACTCGCTTTATTTCACAAGCCAACGAACGCCGAACATCTCTACAGCAAACCAACCGTGAGTAGTACCGATTATATTTATTTACAGTATATAGTTTATAGTATATAGTATATAGTATATAGTGGATCATAGACTGCTAACCAGATGGTTTAACGGCTTTTTTTTCGTGAGGCGTTAAAATTGTAATTTTTACTACCCCGTAAAAAACCATGATATTTGCTACCCCGTAAAAAAACGTCATTTTTGGCTATCCCCTATCATATCTCGTACCCCGTAAAAAAGTCGAGATTTTTAGAATCGTAGAACGTATAACACAATCGATGAGTTATCAGTAGGTACCCAATTATCACGATATAAAATTATATTAAATAACCTCTCTTATTGCTTTCGTAATAATTCACAACGGCGTGAGTGTTTAGGCCGGAGAGACGTTGGAAAAAATGTCACTTCGCTCCCCTCCCCCCCCCCGGATCTTTTTTAATTCAAATTTTTTTTCGTAGGAGTAGTTTCCATCGTTTAAAATCTCATTAATTTAATCGCTCATCAATCGTGATAATCAAAATTGTAATTTTGAGTTAATATTAAAATGACGACAAAAATTGACAGTGGATAATAATTATACGTAAAAATGTAAAAACGATCGCGACGGGACGATAAACGGTCGTCGATAACGATTACCCATATCAGGGATGGCACGCGAAAAATTTAAATGCTTTTTTTTATATTTACATATATTTATGTATGATTTCTATTTTTAATCCTAATAAATAACATCGCAATGTTAGTACTTTAATACATTAACAATAAAATTTAAATCATTTTTTTCCTTCAATATTGAATATTTTGCCGCCGCATGCGGAAAAATGAGATAAATGTCTCATATTTGTTTTTTTTACTGGTATGGTAGGGTGTTTACTGAAATCGCCCGTCGCGCACGGCTCGCTGGCGCGATCTATTTTGAAAATACCAATTGAACTTGGAATTTTAAAGTTGCAGCGAGTAAATAGTAATGTAATAATTTTAGTCTGACAACAATTTTTTTTGATAAATATTGAAATATACGCATTATATATTATAATATGTGTTAAGAAATAAGTATATTCAAAGTAGGTAGACGTTGTCTAGTTGTCTCCTAGGATGACGTTTAGCCACCGAATTAATTCGTAAACATCTCGGGTCGATTTCATTTTTTATTTTCGAAAATATCCGTTAATCGACAAAACCTATCGTTTTATTTTATTTTCACACCAATTATTATTTATCTACGACACTATATAAGTACCTACCTATAAGTCTATGATTACCACTTGAAACGAGTCGAGTTGTTTTACCGTTTCTAAAATGGGCACACCGCCGTCAATCTCTTATTAGAAACGCGTCAACGATTCGTTCTGGAGGTTTTTTTTTTTCCGAAACGATTTTCGCCACCCCAATCGAAGTTTGTCCCAAACTGTATACGAGTATTATACGTCATGTTTTATATATGTATTGAAATCGATTAATTCGAATTAAAGCCCCGATAAAAGGGGAAGGAGAAAAAGGATACCGATACGATTTTACGTTTACTTCCTACGTCTCGGATCTTCGATATACGCGCGACGATACATATTATATTATGACGCGTCATCCCTCTCTCTCTCTCTCTCTCGCCGCAGGAGCGGCCTCCGGGAAACAAACCGAGTAAAAATAATATTTACCTACGCGAGCGCACCGTATTTATACACACAGCATAATATCTGTGCGTCGGCTTCGAGTTATTAAATTCATTCATAATAACGCGTATAATATCTACTACGGGCATTACATATATATATATATATACACCACGGTTTGAGGATTTTATTTGTGTATTTCACTACAATAAACCATAATACGTTACTCTGGTATATATATATATATATATGTATATAATTATGCGTGTAAAATTCGTCGACGGAAACCGGTCGCATGCAGTTGTGCCGCGCGCCATCTTCCGACGGTAGAAAAAAAAAAAAATATAATAAAAAATGAATGAATTTGTTTACGTTACCCTATTGCCCGTATAATCTATGAATATGTAATCTAACTGGAAATTATGACTATAGCGAAAACGTCATAATGTATTATATAATATCGTCGCGCCGCCTCGACTGCGAAACAATTATTATTATAATAATAGAAAACGATAAATATATTATACGTTATATTATTATAACGTGTACTCTCGCGGCTAATTTAATAATGATTTAGTGCACTTGGCGGCGGCGTGTTAAAAATGTAAATTAATCGTCGACGGTGACATTTCGGCGCGCGCGCGCGCGCGGACCGGCCGCGGTTCCTATGATTTCTCCCCTCCCCATTCGCGTTCGACTCTACTTCGTTATTGTATATTATAAATCCTCCGACGATAAACATGTTAACATCTACATAATATGCCGGTTCGACTTCCCCTCGAAATTTCATCTAATATAAAAAATAAAATCGCGCAACTGAATAACAGCAATAAATGCCTGCACTATAATTTAATTATTTAATTTGTGAACAGTATTTATGCGTCATTTAGTTGAAAGTACCGTCAATATGATAAATGCATATTATTATATATCCGAGATTCCCAAAAGTGGGTCGCGATTTATATATTATTTAGCTGGTCGCGTTACTTTTTTAAATATTGGTTTTTTCCCTTCTAATAAATGTTCTTTATCTGTCTTTTTTTACTTTCAACAAGCAAAACTATTGACATTTGTGAATCGCCAGAAAATTTCTATACGGGTCTTATTATCAAACGTTTGGCAACCTCTGTATTGTTGCAATTCTATTAGTTTCGTATTAAATCGATTTTAACTGAAAATTAATGGTAAACGTTAAACGATAACTGTGATAATTTCGATGACTTTTTTTTTCGTTCGCTTGTGATAAAATTCTCTTTTCTTCCTTAATATAATATTATACTCCTGCACACGAGTCGATCCGTCACGACGCATTCTCGAGTGTTGCTGTTTAACGATTTCAAATCGGCGCGGGTGTCCTCCCCCTCCCCTCACTACGGGCCACGACGACGACCCTGATAAACGTAGTCGTGTCCATGTACAGTTTATATCGCGTGACGCGCGGACCGACGACTTAGGAGAGTCGAAAAAAGTTTCAATCATTATTATAGACGAGATAAAATCTATAAAAAAAAAAAAAAAAAAGTAATAAAAACGTATATCTCGGATTAAATTTAATATTATAATAATTACTATAATATAATATAATATAATTCAATACTATAAATCTTATATTAAAATCGAGTTCTAATTAAAGTGACGATTGTTATCTGTAGTAATCGCGAACCGCTCTCGCGTCGATACTATATAGATTCGAGAGAAATATTTACTCGGCAAGGTATTTCTCTATATTATCTCCATCTATGGAGCGAAAACATTTTTCGTTTTTATTTAAACGCATATTAAAATATTATTTATTGTGAGTAGTAAATTTTTCGTTTCGTAAAACGCGAGACGCCCGCCCTTGGCAGATATAATATCTTGTCCATCATAACACGGGCGTCACCCAAGTAGTGCTTTCGGTCGTCAAAATCGAATTTTTTTTAGAATCGATCTACCTAGGAGTAGTGAAATGTCGATAAAACATTGCGATTTTCAACTCGTTAAATTTTCAAAGATAAAAAACCAATGTCACGTGTAACTCCTCGCGCGGTGCATCCTGGGCAATGCGCGCCGATGGTCTATATACGATAAAAAATACGAAACGGACGCACGCGAGTCAAAACGAAACAAAACGATTGCTTTTAAATTATCCGGAACGCGAATCGGTCGCCTTTTTCCGGGTGTTGTACGTTAAAAACTCAAACGATTCGCGAACTACGACGCTGCGTCGATAATATTACGATATACGACGGACGGCGACGATGAGAGATGAAAATATACTCTTAATTTATTACGAATCGTGTAGTATGTTACGTGGTCGTTTTTGTTGCGACGCGCAGGACGCGACGGGAACCCGGCGAAAAAGGACGACATTCGTCCGCGCGCGTCAGCGTCGTCCTTTCGTATGGTAATGGCGCGCATTAAAATAATAATAAATACGTTATTACTAGGGCTCGGATTTTGTAGCAAATGCTTCTTTTGAGGGGTGTGTGATAGAAAGATAATTCTCATAGATAAATACGTTTTGAATCGTTCTGATTTCAATGAAGTAAACTTTTTTTTGCTGTTTTTTTGCTTTTTTCCACAAAACTCGCTTTTTATTGCTTTTTCCCCTATTTGGTTATTTTTTCTTAAATTTTTACATATTTTTCTTGAAAATTTAACTTATTTTTATGTATATTATACTTGGACTATAAATCATTATTACCAGAAATTTTAAAACCAGTAATAAACGTATGAATGATAAAATAACTATCGTTATTGTGCCGAAATTGTAATGAATAATCATAACAGTATGACTTAAATGATTTAGTTTTTATGAAATATAATATATTAGCAGCACCCAATAGAATGAGTTTTAATGAAAGTATCTTGACCAAATAATATGTGGTCGTAAATTCCTTTTTTAATATTTAATTTTATGTGTAATTGAAATTTGTTTTTTTTTTAGAATTAAATTTAATAAATGCTTTTTTTTGCTTTTTTCGGCTACTTAAAATGCTTTTTTAACGATTTATTTTGCTACAAAATCCGAGCCCTAGTTATTACGTATTATACACGTACGCGCGGCGCGTTTATGTGTATATTTTCGTGACAAACACCGCGGGACCCGCCGCCGCGGCCTGAGGGGGCCAGAGTCACACGGGCGCGCGACGACACTCTGCAGAGCCGGACGGTATTTTTTCCCCTCTTAATAAAACTTAAACGCGTAGAAAAACGATGCAATCGAATGCGGTTGATAATATTATTGCCGTAATTAAGCTATCAAAATGCGTCCGGTACCGCGGTAAAATTCTCGTCGTGTGGCGTTCGGAGTTTGTATTTAATTCCCCCCGTTCTCGCGCAAAGTCGTCTATGCGGCGGCGGCGGCGGTGATGCCTAATAAAGTCGATGAAATATTTCCTCGGAAAAATTCTCGGTTTAATCGAAACGACGGATTACACAATATAATAATATATATATATTTATAGTAATATATATGCGCGATACGTATATAAGCGACGAATTATGTAAATTTAACTCAAACACATTATGCGCGCGCGCACAATAACCTAGAGAAAAACGGTTTTGGTATTAAACGCATATAAATGCTTATATTATTCGTCGTCGGGGGGACAGGAGAAAAAAAAAAAAAACCAACGCAACTATGCATAAACATGTACGCGCGCGCGTCGTTCAATATAGGACCGATCGTATTCGAATTGACGCGTCGTTTTATTATTCGTCTTTTCGAGGCGAAGAGCAACGGAAAATAATTATATCGTGAACGGCGATCGTGTGTGTATCGTAACGTCGTCGTGTATATAGATTCCCGACGGTTAGGTAAAAGAGGATCGGCCGCTGCTGTTTTCCTTTTTTAAATCCTTATAATATAGTCGAAGCACACAGGTACCCGCGATTTCGTGTTCTTACGTTTAAACAATGTTTTTCGCGACTTGAAATCTTCTTTTTTGAAATTCCCATGACGTTTTCGAGCGCGGAGTCTAAAATCTAACAATTTTCAACTGTTAAAAGTAGGATTATTGAGAATCGAATAAACGCTCGTGAAACGAGCAAATAAGGTAGGTACGCTTTGAATTAAATTGTTAAATTCGTTGTTTGTCCGACCGAAATCGTTCTAAATTTAAAACCGTCTCTCTAGACGAGGGCGCGTTCAATACCGTCGTCGTACGTGTATTAGTAGTAATCCGCGATAGTTTTAAATCTCTACGATTATTCGTTCCTCGAGTTACGAGGAAGAGAGAGAGAGAGAAAAAACGAAAAATTTCGATTTTTATCGAAAACCGGTATTCCGTAAATTATGCCGCCGGTTTTTCGTAATTATTAGAAAAAACCGTATGGGGAATTTAAAAAAAAAAAAAAATCATCGCACCCAGCGACACGCCAAATAGACGACGACGTTTATACGACACTGTTGCGTTTGCGGAGTTTCTACGAACGATTCTCTTTTGACAAAAAAAAAACACTCGCGCGTAGTAAAACCATTGTATTCATTTTTTTTTTACTTTACAAAACGATAAATACGCGCGCTTTTAAAGAATACGATAACGGGGTTCTGCGCGCTTTGAGACGACCGAAAACTACGGAAAACGAGCGCGCGCGCGAGACGGGTAGAGGAAAACTATGATTTCGTGCGCGTATATTGTACTTGGCGAGCTGTGTACACTTGACGTCGTGACATTCCTGCGATAGCTACGACTCGACTATTACCCGTTTGTGTGTGTATATATACTATGTATATTATATACTCGCCGCACTCGTATATTATGTACACGGCATATTATATTGGTTATATACGTGTACTAGCTCTCTCGAACGCGTATCATTATATATACATACCTAAATGACAGCGCGCATACATAATATAACGTCTCTAACGTGTTCGGAGAGTGTTAACAACCCATAAAGAAGTGTATAAAATCTCCGCGTTATATTCTCGTTAATGAAATATCAATATTTGATAAGGACGACAACACGCGAACCGCGCGCAAACTCGATACGACGTCGTCGTCGTCGTCGTCGTCGTGATATCGTACGGGTGATATAGGTACACCTGCACCGCGATATATAAATAATATTATATATATATAAGGTATAGCGTTTATATATTATTATTATATAATAATATTTTTACACGTGTACATAATATTATACGCGCACGAAGGGTTCAATAATATAGTGTACAGTTTATTATTTTTATCAAACAATCTAATGTCGTGTCGTTGATTTTTAATGAACGCCGCAGCATTTATAATATACGTTTATTAGTGTTAACCCGTTTACAAATTAGATATTAATATGCCAATCCCGTCTTAGTTTTTCGAACACCATACGCGCGTAGTATATAATATACCAGTATGCATAAATATATATATACACGTATATACGTACATGCGGTCGACGAATACCTATATAGTATATTATATACGTTTTTGAATATTATGTATTATAATTTGTGCGCGCAACGTCGATTATTTATTTATATATATGAATATATATAACGTCGTTATAATAATAATATGACGGTAATAAGCGATTCGATTTTCGCGTGAGAAACCAGATTAATATCCACCCGAGTATGATACGCGCGGGTATACCTACCTACCTACTTATATATATATATATATATAACGAGTAAACCGATATCGCGTTGTGTATATACCGCACGTGATGTGTATATAATATACAACGTATTGCGACCGAGTTTGGCGTTGTAAAAACGAATGGAAAAAAAGGATAATAACAACAACAACAACAACAATAAAACGATTGAGATTTCGACGTGCGCGCCGTTTGATACGAGGATTATTACATAACTCTGAGAATAGTCGTTTGCTTAGGATTTATCGCGCGGGGTGTATGTATATACTATAATAACGTCCGTGTATGATAATTATTATTGTCGCGGTATTTAAAACGAGTTCGGTTATTATATTAAGTGTTTTTTTTTCGTTTGCATCGATGAAAAACTCGAATAAAAAATTTCAATCTTTTTTTCCGATACGTGAACCCGCGGAATCGTTGAGAATATCCTCTATGACTATAACAGTCGTTTGCGCGGATTCGTCGCGTTTATGTAGTCGTCGCACGCAATATATACGTATATACTCGTATTTAATATACGTACACGCCCGTGTGCAATAATTATAGTTTTAGTATTTTTCTAAACGACCGTATGAATTTATTATTTCGGACCGATAAAACGAGACGACGACGCGTCGTCGTCGTTGACTGTTATTCGCGCGGGCAGGATCGCGTTGCCAATGGTTTATAAATAATAATAATATAACGAAAAAACGTACGATATCAATGTTTGTGACGTAACGATTCTCGACGAATTTACGCGATAGAAATGAAAACCTCGCCGAAACGGTTAGTGAAAAATGCGCGCGGGGCCTTAGAATTTAAAAATTTAACACTGCGTAAAATGTCAAACGAGAAACCGGTAGAGTGTAAAACAAATCGTCGCGCCGCCGCCGTATAATATAAAGCATACATAATATATTAATATTGTCGTATTTCACGACGACGACGTTTCGACGGCGATCGATTCATCACCTCGAAAAGATTTCGTTTTTAATATACACTTTTGTATGAAAATAATATCGAGCGTATACGAGTAATATAAGTCGGACGGAGGAACGACGTGTCCGTTTTGCCCGTTTTTATTGGCATCGAACACGTCGTGTAAAACTCGAAAAGTAATAATTTACGTGTGCCAGCGATTCGTATTATACTAATTTTATATTTTATTTACGATTAGTGTTGTTGTGTCCCGTCGTCGAGCGGTTGCTTTTAGACGCCACGCGATATTTATCGATGGTTCCGGAAAATGTATTTTACGATTGTGTTATATACCTCTCCCCTACGTCTGGCCGACCGAAGTTTTGCTCTCGCGCGAATCATAAAATTAACGAAACGACAAACGATTATTGAATATTTCGGTTTTTTTTTTTTTTAAACGGTTGAATTTATTTATTTATTTAGCGTATGGTTTGTGGTCACACGCATTAGAGTTATAATATGGTAACGTACAGTAAATTTAATTAATTAATATATTATAACAGATGAATAAAATAAAAATAAACAAACAATAAACAAGTAAAATAAGAGAAAATATGAGTAATATCAATAAAGTAACGATAAGGTATTAGAGATCTAGTTCTAGTTCCTCCAGCCATTTAATAAATTTTGGAGGGGTTGTGAGGCAGTCGATTTTTGAATTTATAATATTATCGTACTATACGTCATATTTGGTACGTTTTCGATTTCGTTTTTGCGATTCTACGATTTACAATAATAACGCCCGCGTATTCGTCTATCATACTTGTCTGATCTAATCAAACCGATGTCTTAAACGGGTCGATTATATATTATTATGAGATTTCTAGGCGTTATATAAAATACCAGTATTAAATACACCAACACACACGCACACGCCGGACGATGTGCAAACGAAAAAAACACGAGCGTCGTGATTTCGCACGTATTATATTATTATTATTACACTCGTATCTCATTATAATAATACACATTTTGCCGTTTGCGCGCGTATATTCAATTTGCTCGACGGGATCGTCGTCGTCGTCGCCGTCGTCGTCGTTAATATACGTTTATTATACGCGCGGAGGTACGGGTAAAAATCAATTTATCAATTTAATGCGATTGTCTGTAAAAGCCAAAACCAATTTTCATAGTTTCGCGCGGCGTCGTCGTTTTCACGAGAAACGATCTGTACCTACATATATACGTATTATTATGTATATTACCTGCTGCACATAGGAGGGGCACCACGATGAATAATGACTGCGCGCGAGAGAGAACTTTTATGTATAATAACGCGAAAATTTCGCGAAGCGCTGCTGCGCCCAGCGCCCATTTCGTTCGACTTTTAAAATTTATTAAATTCATACACGTATAAACATATAATATAAACGATTTCCGCGCCCGGTTTAACGATTTTTTTTTCCCTCCACTCTGTGGAGTCTGTGATAAACGATTTATCAGTGGCCACCCGTCCGTTTAACAAGAGGCAGGGCGAAATATCAATACCCGCCCGCCAAACGATATAGAAAACAAAAAAATCGTTCGCCTGAAATCGTTTATAAAACGGTACACCTATGCACCAGTCGCCGGGGTCGCCAATTACGTATTTAACTAAAAATCAATCTTGTCTACAATGCAAGCTCAGGCAAATCGTTAAATCGCGTAATAGTAAATTTATAATTTTCGAAATATTAAAATGTTGATTATACTTACATATTATAATAATTTAGACGGTTTTTTAATTTTACATTTTATAAAACTCTAGTTTTGAATTAGTTAAATTAAGGAAATATAAGAATAATTGCGTAAAATTAACGGTTTAATTTTTATGAATAAAACAGTTTTTTATACGTTAAGACCATTAAGTAAGTATACATTAAACACTTACTTAATGTCGGTATAGGAAGGGGGGTCGTATCATAAAAAAATATAAAGTATAGTTACACACGCTAATAAGGATAACATTCAGTAATTTAATCGATATTTGAATTTGGTTTTGGTATTTATAACTTTTTCTAACGTATTTATCCTGTACACCCACTTGTGAATAGAGCGTTCGTCGTCCCACTCGTGCGCAGGGACCGCGATTTTTTTTTATTCCGAGACCGCAGAGCAATGGTGTTTCCGCGATCGCGTGATTCAAACCCGAAAATCGCACGAGTCCACGCGCATTGCATAACGGTCGTGTCAAACGCGCGGCTTTTTTTCTTTTCACCACTTGCCGATGTCGTCGAATCCATGCCGACATGTCAACGAAACATGTAATCAAATGTGACAGTGAATAAATTAGTAAAATTTTAATTTCGCGTCTTTGAGACAACCTGTGTTGGGTAAAAACGACAGTAAAATACAATTATTAGCAAATTTTGTGTATGACCTTCTCTTTTTTTTTACGTTTTCGTTCGTTCGGTATAATATATTCTTGGCCCAGTAGATACTTATCGAGTTTGACGATTCGTTCGATATATTTTTGGCCCGGTAGATATACTTATCGAGTTTGACAATGCGCGAGTTGGCGCGATTATCGTACAGGCCGTTCGGTTTCGAAACGGTCTCTCGCCGTCTCCCGATCGTATTATTGTAATATTTATCTGGAAACCGTCGCGTTTATCTCCGCTGCGCGAGATTACTGTTTCAATACCGGCAGTGCGCCCGAGGAAGCCAAATCCTTTCGTGTATTTTCCTGGCAGTTTAATACGCGCGTCTCTATGCGCTCTAACCCGCCGCCGCCGCATTACAACGCCCATTAGCCTACTTCGACGTACACGAGCGCTCGCGAAATCGCCCGTAAAATCGCCGTCTGCGCGACGGCAGAAAAAACAAACCGTTTGTGCGCGAGATAAACGCAAAACGTACGGCGGCGTGAGTTGGCTCACGGTCGGAAACGGCGACGAGCCTACAAACGACTTTGCCGCGGATGAATAAAATATAACGTCGTTGAAATATATATTACATAACACGACGCTTCGGGTCGTATCGTTTCGCCGGAAAAACACGACTGCGATCTTTCGTGCTCGCGCGCGAGCTAACGTTAACGGTTATGTTTTTAGTCGGTCGTGTAATTTTTTTTTTTTTTTTGCGTTTCGCCGTGGACGCAAAAAACAAAGAAAAGAAAATAATAGTTTTAGCACGTTTGGCGGGGTTTATGCGACGATAGTAATATTCTCGACACGAGCTTTGCTCGGGAAAACGTTTTGCTAACGCGACACTTGCAGGACGTCGTCGTCTGCACGACGCGTTTACCGAAGTCGTCGTCGTTGCGGGAGAAGGAAAATTCGAATAAACATTCCCCCACCCGTATCCTCCCCAGATCGGTAGTTTTACACTAGGCCGCCGTGGGGTAAACTTTCTAAATTCGACGCGGGCAATTGCCCGTCTTAGACCTACGTTCGCCACGATCCGTTCGTTATTGGGAACTGAAGAACTGTATTTTAAGAGAGAAACTACGGGAAAAAAACCTCTGGAAAACGTTTATAATCCGAAACACGCGTGTGTCATCGTCGTCATTGCGGGTGAAGGAAAACCATTCGAATAAAAATCGACACACGAACTGCAGCCGGCGCGGCGTGCGGGACGAGTTCGTAATAATAATAATAAAACCTAACTATGATGACATAATAAAATCTATCACTCGTGTGCCGTAGTGAAGGCCGTATCTGAGGGGGGTCCAAGGGGTCCGGACCCCCCCCCCCCGAAATTTCTATAGTATTTTACAAATGTTTAAAATAACTATTTATTTTTAATACAAACATATTATATATTTTCAGTTATAAATGGCTTAAACTCTAATTAAATTAACTGTTGACTAATATGAATCATATCATCATAATATGCAAATATTGTTACTTCGTCTAAAATAATAGATTATTATCGATAGACGAAGGTTGTTATTGTCGCCGGTTCGCGCGCGGCGGCGGTCGGTGACAATAACAACAACGATAATAATCTTGTGTACATTAAAAATATTACTTTAATAATAATTAATATACCGACATACCGTCGTCGTCCGCCGTACTGTGACAAATACGTCGAAAAGTATTTAAATTCATCATAACGAGTAAACGTGAAAACAAAAATGTACTATTCGATTATTTTTTTAATTTGTTTTATTGAAAACTTTTTTGGTCTTATTTTTAATCAAATTTTAAAACCTTAATTCAGTAAAATTACAATAAACATATTTTGGACCCCCCCCCCCCCCCGAAAAATATTTCTGGATACGGCCTTGGCCGTAGTATAATAATTGTATAATAACGCGCGATGGACATATCTATTTCGTCACCGCGCGAGAGACCACGCGATCCGTTGGCTTTTGGGAAACTGTGCGCTTGTATATACAAAAAACCGTATTCCAAGAGAAACTACTCGTATTTACGGATACGTGGCGCGTACTGTTTGAAAAAATATATTCGACGGATGGAACGAATGCGCGGCGAAAAAAAGTCTTATAAAAAAAATCGGACGGGATAGTTGGCCTAGGTAATTTATGTAGATTTATTTTCTCGCGTACTTTGGTCGGCACGTTATCGTAATAATATTACGCGGGCACGCGGCGGCGTGTACTGGCGCACAACAGCTGATGATATATACGTAAATATTGTAATGCGCGACGGGGAGGGACACACAAAACGATCGGATTGAATTAAAACGCAATAAAAATGCCCGCCAATAAAAGTTCTCGAATAGCGAATTGTCTTTATTTTTTTTATTTTTTTCAATAGTACAATAATAATTATTATCGTTTGATAACCCTCTTATCGACGCGCCATCACTCGATATTATCGATGTTTGATTTCACCTTTGAGATCTCGGCGGCGTTCTCTCAAATCTCGACTCGGAATCTATATACAGGATTTTTGCACTTTTGCCAGAACTAAAAGATTACTATAAACACACGTAATATTTAGCCATTGCGAGATCGAAAGAGTATTATTATTATTATTATTATTATTATAAAGTGGCAATTTAAAAATAAACATTTTCCCGGAGATGAAAGGAATCCCGCTGTTCTTTCGGTTTTCCGCGACGAACAACACACACACACACGTTTTAATTTTACGTTTATAAAGTTCTTTTGTCGTAAAATCGTTTCAAACTTTCTTCACGCGCGTATCAAACGGATAGGAATTTAAAAATCGACGTGTTTTCTATGCGAGAAACGCGTTTTGAGAAAAACCAAATCGAAATTTACACGAGAGAACCCGTCGACGAAATCGAAAGTCTGCACGCTTTTACGCTTCTGTACTTGAATATTTGTTGAAAAAGTACATATTAATGCTTTCTCGATACGACTTTGCGCGTGACTCGAAACCGAACGATTTCTCGGAACATTCGTTAACGTCTCAGTAACTACGTATAGGGAGCAGTTTGTGCAATAAATACTATCGAAAACATGCGCTGAATACGCGTGAAATAATAATAATTTCAAAAAAATGTCTGACGTAAAATTTTGATACAATAATAATTGAAATAACGCGAAAAATAGACATTATTTAATTAAAATTTAAAATACATTTTTGTTTTATTTGTCTTGAGAATCATTACGGTTTTCAATTTGTCATTTGGATTCCAACGAAAACAAACGACACGTTTATCGGGCGATATATTTTTTCAAACAAAAAAAGCTTCGTTACTTATCGGCGCGTACTTAAATCGTAAATTTTTTACCGCTCGCGCAGACGTATTTCCCTACGGATTACATTCTACATGCTTTAAGTACGTTTTTTTTTGTACTTCAAATAATCACATTTATGCAGTAAAATATGCACACCTATGTGTGGTTGCCATTCGTAGCTTTTCCGGCGACTTTTCGGCGCACTCTAAACGCGGAAACGCATCAACTTCCGGGGGCCCTACACGTCCGGAGTGCGAAATACACGGTTCGCGACGAATTTCCACTCACCGCGAAATCGACAATTCGTTCGAAAGCGTCTCGGACGTGCGGTGGAAATTTAAATTAAGCGTTAGTATAATATTACGAGCGTGCAATGTCGGTAGTACCTATATAGGTCTCGTAAATTACCGTTTCGTCGGTGATTTTTGTATTTTCATGTGACGTGTGCCCGTTGAAAAACCTACATGTAGCTCTTTACGTCGCGAGACTTTGGTCGCCTCGCCCTCGCCGCCATGACGTCACGCGCGCGCTCGTCTGCAGTATTACGTACGCCAGAGACTCGTCGCGCGCAGACTATATAATATAGTTTAGTAGAGTTGCCTATGGTATAATATTTTATACATACAACGACCGCGTTTTCCGTAATCCATATAAAACGACGCGTTTTACATATTATTATATATTTCGCCATTATCGTAACGCGCGCTTTATAATGGTCCGATTGACGTCGTCGTCGTCGTCGTCGTGAGCGCATTATACAACACGACCGATTAAAAACAATATTCGAAAAGCGCAATAGTTCGCATGTTATATTATTATTATATTCACTCCGCGAGCGTATATATGTGCGTTTTCGAAATATATTATAAACTGGTCCTATTTCGTTTTCTATTCGTTTTGCGACATGTGTTGTTATGTCACGGGATTTTTATGCGTTTTCGTATTTCGATTATCGAGAGAGTAGAGGTTAGATGTTATGTTTTATGATTATTTTTAAAAATTTATACTATAATTATTGGCCCGAGCGAATCAAATAGCGATGGCGAATAAATATAATATATAAATTACAAAATATTGAGCGTTATTTTTTAAAAACAATAACGTTTTAGATTTAAAGAATGAGGCGAAATTAAAAAAAAAAAAAATCGCATTTTCATCGGCATTCATAATAGATTATTGTTAAATAAATAAATATATTTATTCCGCCGCCCGCGTTCCGACGTGGCAACGCGAGAGAAATGTCGACCGTTTCGAGCACGACGGCGGCGGTATGTTTGAAGAATTTCGCCATCATACTCTGTCAGCGAGTTTGTTTCAGAGTGTTTTTTTCCGTTTCTTTATTTATTTACTATGAATTATACGCCCCGAGGAGCAAAAGTACAGTTTATAAAATGTAACAAGACTAAATTAAACGTTATAAAAATTAGATATTTTCTCTCGTTTATCCCGTATATTACGTTCGTCCGTACAAACGACGGAGATGATCGTACGCGATTTTCGTTTTTTTTATAACCATTTTATACTGTGGGTAGTAAGGAGATTAACATTCTTTTCTATGTTTATTTAGGAGAGAAACACGTTGCTGGATATTCCGAAAAGAAAGAGCGCGACAAACGCGCGAAATCCTGCAGTCGATGGACCGTGTCTGTGTCGTCTCGACGCAGGAAGTTCGGCGACAGGAAACGAAAGACTTTTCCAGGTAAACCCATTTCGATCTAGTCGCTTTATTATTAAGAAATCGCGCGATTATTCCGAGGCGTTGTCTACCCTAATTATTCACAGGGGGGGGGGGGAGGATTATTATTTATGAATATGGAGCGATGGTAAAAACAATAAATCGCAAATCATATTACTTTTATCTGAAATTAAAACAAAACAGACTTTTCGATAGTTAATTTCTCCGATTTCGATTTTGTAATATTCAATAACACTATACGATGTGTCGGTAATAAATCTGCTATTGAATTCGATTCGTTAGGAAACGTTTAATATGCTTCAAAATAGGATACTATTGCATATTTGTGCGTTATTTAAGGACGAAACGTGTGCTATATTTTAAGCTTTTAAATCTAGGCTTTATGCACGTGTGTGCGAGCTCGTTCTTGCCGTACGATAAACACCGAGCAGCCCCCCCCCCCCAGCATTACGCATTTACCGTTTCGACTAAATAATAATCGTTGCTTTTCGGTCATAATATTATCATTATCATCGTCGATGGATCGATGGTGGTAATAGCAGAGCGACGACGGCCCGTGTGCGCTAGAAAGACAGAGAGAGACGGGCACGTCTAGTTAACGATTATTTTTTCCCTATGAGATAAAAGTAAAACGTCTATCTAATTCGATCGGGGGACACCGACGAAGAATAAACCTCATTATCGAAACGTCCCGAGAGAACGTTTTTTTTTTTCTTTCTAATTATTCCCGAAATCATCGCTATGGCACCGATTTTTTTTCGTCATTACGTAATATATTATATTTAATACTACAGATAAACATCGCAAGTTTACGCGCGCGCGCATTTGAATGGACTCGTTTTGTGTGTGTGTGTGTACGTATATATGCGCGTAATACTTTATAATACACTATATTATATACCACTGGCGTTGAACGGAAATCGCGGCGCGACCGACCGACTGGAGCGCGAGATTATCGACGACGATATATCATTCCGCAAAACAATAATAAATCACGTCGTATTTCTTTTCTTATTTTTTTTTTTTTCCCTACAGTTTTGTAATTCGATATTATATTGTTAGACTCCCGGGGGCTTGTTTAACGTGTTGTACCCGCGCGCGAGCGCGTATTACAAGTAGGTTATGCGCGCGCAACGTATAATAATAATATTATTATAATGCGCGTTACACGTTCCTATCGGGGGGGGGGGGGGGGAAAGTCGTTTGATTTTCTGACGAAAATACGGTAGGCAGTTAGATGCTTAGGTAGGGCTTGTGATATTATTGTTGTCGTCTCGCGTCCGACAACTCGATCTATATCCGATATGGCCTGCGCGTAGTCCATATATTATTATAAAACGTCAAACGTGTATTTGTTATCCCACGTTTATTTCATTTGTTTTCGCGTGCGAATTTTAAAAAGTCGTATTCGCGTTTTTCCACGACTATAATAATATATTATGTTCCATATACTATGTAGGTATGCGCGAGCGTGTGTATGTATTTAAACGCATTCGTAGTCCGCGGATTAATCGAACGAATCTGGAAATCGTAAAATTAAAATCAAGTGTAATTATATTACCCCGTCGTCGTCGTGTGTATGCGAGTCGGAGTTCGCACCGAGAAAAACGATTATGGCCGTTTCTAAATGTTTCGCGTTCTCGTATTTTTTAAACTACACTACTACGACGACGAGTGCCGCGTTTTATAATAAATACATATACGTATCGCGGCGGCGAGGTGTGCGTGTGCGGTGTAATTTAAACGCGGACCATAATATTAAATGTTATTGAGATCGATTTATTCGGAATAACGCTGACCATATTATGTTTTACGATTTCGCGTTTTCTATTATATTTCCGTGATCGGTCCTGTTTTTTTTTTTGTTCCTACTACGCGCACACCAAGTATAATATTATAAATATTATAATAGTACGGCGGCGGTACGAACGAACGTGCGCGCGCGAGCGCACTAAACACAAGTGCCAATATATATATTTTAAAACGCTTTTACATATTATATTATAATGACGCGTAGGTAGATTTATAAATACACGGCGGCGGCCGAACGAAAATCCGATTTGAAATAATAACATTGGAACGCGGTTTTTTTTTTTTTTTGTTGTAGTTCCGAACGCGATAAAATAATATTAAAAAGGTATTCTCCGCGAGCGAGAGCGGGTGTTTTGTAATAAAGAGTTTCCGAAACGATATTATTATTACGAGGCGTATGAAAATATATTTCGTCGGCGACGGAACAAAAATTATTGTCCATCGTCTATACTCGCCGAGGAAAATCTACTATTCCGATTGGCCAACTCCCCTTCCCTCTCCCCTTTTCAATAAAAAGCTCATAAAAGTGTTACCATTTATTTCTTTAGTCGTGTTGCGGAAAAAATAGCTTAAAAAAAGGTTCGTTTATATTATTTTCGCGCTCACTCGCTCACTCGCTACCCACTACGACAAATCGTTTTCCAATCGCATCTTCCTCACACGATAATAACTGTTGTTATTTCGATCAACAATCTTATTCAATCATTTTTCTCTTAGCAGATCAGAGCCTGGATCTAATTGGCTAAATTTTAGTAGTTATTTTTTCACGTCTATCCGGTCGTCGACAAAAAAAACAGTAGGTAGCTATATTTATACAGGCGCCGCGCTGGTGGAAAAGCGTTATAAATGGTATACCGTTTGCGTTTATAAATCGGCCACGCGCGGGGTCTTCGTTTTCTCTTTCCTCTTGACTATTGCGCGATCTGATTTCCAGTAGGATCGTTTACATTATATTTATACGCTTTTAAATCTATTTGGAAAACAACTTCGGGTACAATAGATTAGACGTTGACGGTGATCGTTGTTGAAATAAGCCTTTGGAAATAATCGTTTTTCGTATCTCTCGTAATATGCGCGGCGTGTCGACGTGTAACGGCGTTGAAATTTCGAAACGGTTCCTCGGCGCGGTGTCCCGAAAACCGCCGCCGTGTCGCGGCACTATAAATTCCAGATAACTATCGCGTATTCGCGGGTCTAGTGAAAAAAACGGACCGACTGCGAGTGAACACACGTAGTACGTCATTATTATTATTATTATTACACGCGCGTATTTTTTATGTGTGTTTACACTAATCAGTGTTGAGACTAACACGTTTATATTTTATATATTATACGCGCGTTCGGATATATTACGTTCTAATGCCGGGTACACGTGACCCCCCCCTCCCCCCGACCGCCTGTATTATGGCGATCGCCGTTTTTTTTTTGTTTTTTTTTTACCGAGGCGAATGGAAAAAATAAAAACATCGAAAACCGCACGCACATACCGAATTTTACGACTTGCCGTGTCGGCGACGGCGGGTCTCTCGGTCCATGGGCGGTGCAGTTTATGACTTTCAATCGACTTCTGTACGAAATCACGATATTACCTCGCATTATACCCGTCGTCGTCGATAATTTCTAATTCATATGCCGACGACGACGCGACGCGTCGTGTCCGCCTAACACTGATCATTTGAAGATAACGATTTTCGTTTTTTTTTTTTAAATTTTTTTCGCGGTCCGCAATGAATAATGGTTTTTATCATTATTCGATTGTATAAAATGAGTTTTATCCCGCCGCGGGTCCCGCGAGAATGATCGATCGCCGATCTCGCGACGATCCATAGGACGGATAATATTATAATATTGTACTTTTGTAAAAAGCCGAACGGCGGTGTGCGCGTAACTAGAAAAAAAATTATTTTCCCCCGGGCGATCCGAGATCGATATATGCATATATATCGACTGCTATTTGCTGTGAGTTTTTATTTTCGTCGGAAAAGAGAACGAGACGAATTAAATACGAACTCGATTCGGTTAAAAATGTATAAACTGAGATACCTACCTATATACTTCGAAATAATACCCGATTCGGTTCGATGCGGATTTTCGTATGATTTAACAATGTCGCGACGTCCTTGGTACCGAATCCACGTAGAGGTTTAGAGTTTATAATTTTTTAAAAAAAAAAAATTAATTCCAAGTAAATCTATTCCATCGCCTCCCGCGCGAACGCCGCCGTCCGGGATTAGAAAACCACGGTCTTCCCTCAGAAAAACAATGGTAAAATATACGTACGTGCAATTTTTTGAAAACAAAAAAATTAATATCTTTGTACTCTATAATCGTGGGGTTTAGCTCTCCCCCGTCCTCGGGTGAAAAAAAAAACTGCCGTTTCTGCCACGTCGACCATTTTTTTCCCTACCGACGACGACGCACCCTGCGCAGCGCAGAACAATCGATCTTTTATGCGAAATTCTGACGGCCGCACAATACCAAAAACAAATCGTGTCAGAAATGCGTTTTGGTGTCAAACAAGGGGCGACGCGCGACGGCGGCGCGGCGTTCGAAACGCGCCATTATTATACGAACGGGCACGCGGGAACTGTCGAAAAACGCGTCTATTTTTTATTTTTTTTATTTTTCTTTCGTCGAACAATAATAATAATAAAACAAACAAACAAACAAACAACAATAAAAATAAAACCCATTACCCCTCCTTCCAAATACGTTCTCTCCGTGTAAATAATAACAACGTGTTCCCGTCGTCGTCGTCGTCGTCGTAGTCGGGATTTACGACGGCATTAAAATATCGTTATTTCGTCGCGTCTTTCGATATATTCGACTATCGGCGTGTGATTCACGGCGTCGACTATTACTCGGACTGTTATTATTATTATTATTATCACACGTCGGCGTTTTTAGAGATTCGGTTGCGCGCACCCATAATCGTGTGTGGGACACCCGCGAAATCATACTTTGTGCGCGCGTGAAAAAAACATAAAAAACCATTATTCAATCATTATAAAAACGTATAAGTTTTCAATCGAACGACCGTTCTACTAGCTTTGCTCGCAGTCGAATATAGCTGGCCCGAGTGGGGATAGAGCGTCTACCACCGGCCAGTGTCGTGTTTATATCGTAGAACAATATAAATATTATTTCGTTTGGCGATCGAAAACCTATGCGTCTGGCCAGTGGCGGACTTAGATTCTTGGAGACCCGTGTAGAAAAATGTTCGCCCAGGCCCTATTGCTGCTGCTAGGACAGAATTTTATGAATGTCGAAGAACATTTTTCTTTTATAATATTAAATTAGGACATTTATTCAAGGACAGAATTAAATTTTAAATTCTATTTACTCGGTAAACATTTTATTTAATTTTTATACGCATTTCCAGATGAAAATTCGACTTTGGTTTGATTTTTTAAATTGTAATTTTCCATCGTTGGAGGCCCCATCGTGCGCCGAGGCCCGTGTGAAATCACACCTTTATCTAAACGTATAGTTCCGCCGCTGCGTCTGGCGCGAAAAATAATTACCGTTCTCGCGCGGCAACCTATCCGCTTTGTGCAAACACGCGAGTTATAATATTACCTATTATCTAGTCGCGACGAGAGAGGTCTTTGTGTCCACGAACGTTAAGTGAAAAACGAACCGTTTCCGGGGCATTGCGACGTTTCAAGGACAGATCCTCGAATTTCGACGAGGACCTCTCGACGTAGAGCTACGGATCTGTTTTGTCCTTGGTAAAAACCACTCTGTTTACCAGGTGTAGTCCACACCTGGTACGGCGGCAACATTTCGGGGACAAATCGTTATGGTTTTTCATCATTTTTCCTTTACTCGCGGGTCGCCTACTAGTCGAGTTTTGAAGCTCGATCCGCGTGCGGCCAAAAAACCGCGATTGGCGTGCTCGAAGGCCATTGGTTGGCCGAGGCCCTGCGACATCTACGCTTATCGTTCTGGCGGTCGGGTGTATTAATAATATAATAAATATTGTATTTATAACGCGCACCTATCTCTCGGTGTATACGATATTATGATGATATGTGCGCAGTACGCCGAGAAGAAGCCCAAAGAGGAGACGTCGTCGCGACGATACGGGCGGAGCGGGACGAAAAATGAAAAAAAAAAAAACCAAAGAAAAAGACGTATTATTATTATTGTGTGTGCGGTGCACAGACGTGCAAGTAGTATACTACTTGCAGTGTTCTCCGAGTTAACGCTCCGACGCCTCTCGGTGTAATCGGGCGGATGAAGCGCGAGGTCCTTACGCGCCGCGCAGTGTGTGTATATACCGACGACTACGTTCAGGCATATATATATATATACATAAGCGTATGTACTATGTATATACGTGCGAGGGAAACGTGATATTGTGGCTGCCCGCGGTGTGGTTTTTATTCGAATTTACGTATAATCTCATACATTTATATATATTATATATATAACACCCGTGCGTGTGTATAAGAGTAGGCGACGGTGAAATCAATATTTTATACGGGTATAGACAAAATCCTCTATGCGGCGCGAACGTTATCGTTTTTCATGCGGACGACCGTTTTTTTCAGGTAAAACTTCATTCTTCGTTTTTTCACATTCCGAAAGCGCACATTATAATATTATACTCGTTTGTCATTATAACACACGCCGTTTGTCGCGCGCCCCTCGGTGGACGTGTACGTCGTCGTCGTCGTCGTGTCGGAGGGGCTACCGCGTGAAATATGTCGCGGCGGTAAAGAAAACGAGACGTTTCGTCACACGTCGTAATATAATTATTATCTCGGACATAATATTATTATATAAATACCTAATAAATATTATATATATATTATAAACTCGTACACTTTTACGTACGGCGTGACCACACGATTTCGGGCGACAGTGTAAAATGTTTGGGCCGGACGACCTCGAACTAACTGCACTAGCCTCGGGAGGGACCGAGAAGGAGTCCGTCACAACTCGACGATTTTGAAAAATCGCGGAGCTTCGTGCAGTTTTAAATGATGTCTCAACGGGTCGTTTCGAGCACATATCGGCCGGATTTTTTCGAACGATTTCATCCCGTTCAAATCGCTCGGAAAATTCACAGTTTCAACGCGACAACAATAATTTATTACCGTACCTCGGTGGATTTTACGAGGTTTACAACCGCGCGGGGGTCAAAACTACTCTGAAAGATTCGGTCGAACACGTATGACACTGTAAAAATTGGTGTTTTTTTGTATTTAGCGACGCGCCGCCGATTCGTAGCGTCCGATCCGGATTAGGTCTTTTTCTCCCAAAGTAACAAACAAAAGTAATCGATCGCGCGCACAAATTTATCAGGCAATTTTCTCAATCTCTCACGATCTTTGTGGTATATTTAACGACGGAAACGCGTGATACCGGAAGCGCGTTTTTTTCCGACCGAATAACATTCCGTCATAACGTCTCGCGTCAAACGCACGCGCACACGCGCGCGCGCAGAGAGCGACAGAGAATAACGAGCGAGAGAGACGTGGTCGTTGGGATTTCGGAGTGGCCGGCCGTCGTCGTAAATATGTAAATATTCGTGTGGAAACGTTTTTCAGCTACCAGAGCGATTACCGCACGTTATCATTATGTATATGATAATCGTCCGAAAACACGAAGCTTAACCAGGCACACACACACACACACACACACTATATTATATACGCGGTAATATATATTATAATGATATAGGTATTATTTCGTATGAAGATTTGTTTTACGCGCTCGTCGTTTGTGTGTAGTCGAAATGCACTGATTAAAAAAGATAATCGTAAAACGCGGCTAGTGCGACGACGACGACGGGTGTTGACCGGCGCGGTGTGGTAGGTATTGCGGCGGCGGTTAAATATGTTATTACACGAAATAGCTAAATTATTATAAAAAAAAAAAAAAACTATACGTACGTTCTTTTCAATTATACAAACGTAATAATTTATTTATTTTACTCTCCGTACGCGCGCGAGCGCGCAACACACGACGGTTTCGTGTCGTTTCCTATAGTCCTCGTCGTCGCAGTCGCCGTCTCGTGACTTCAAACGACACGCGCGCGCGCGCGCGCACACACGTATATATTAGTTATATTAGTCGAGAGCAGTAAACGGTAGGATAATAACTTCTCTAAAAAATTACTTTTTCCAAGTATTTGAAAATCGGCCGGATTACAGCCCCGCCGCGCGGCTGAAAAATATTATTATACCCATATTATGTACCATCCGGAGTAGTACACCAGGAGCAGCAGCAGCGGACGTTCTCGTACGTTGCGTTACCAAATGTGTAAGCGATAAAAAAAAATAAAAAAAAAACCGTCGTAAAACGGTTGTGAGTAGGTTTCTTCTAATCTTTAAAACTGTATAGTTATTAAATATAATTGGAAAAAAAAACTGAAAAAATTGCTACGCGCGACCTTGGACCGAAATTTAAAATATCAATACCGAAGCGTTATTACTTATTATACGTTTTTATATTATTATTATTATTATTATTATGACGAATTATAACCTTGTGTGTTGAAATTTCGGAAGGATTTACGTTCGAGACGGCGAATTTTATATTTGAAAAACAAACCGTGGCGGCCTCTTCGACGGTCGCCGAATGTCCGTAAAACGCTTCGACAAAGTAGCGTCGAATAGAACGCTCGAAATTCTACACGTTTAGTACGGTTTTTTTTTTATTCTTTCAACTATCGTAAAAACGAATTTCGAATCGCTTCGTCGTCCTCCGTTTTAGATTTGAACCGGTAATAATAGACGATAAAAATTATATAGGCATCTTTTTCTTTTTTTTTCACGTGCCTGGTGGCCGAGAGAAAAATATAATCGTATTCTGTTCAAATATTGTTTAAACGTGTTATAATCGTTTCGCGGTGTTTTGCGTGGTTTTCAATCGCGACCGCTTTGTTGTTATTGCTTTCAAAGAAGCGACCTCGTCGTCCGGACGAATTTTCAGTTCGAAGAAAACACACGGGCGTAAACAATATCGTAGACGCGAGCATAATAGTGAAAATAGTTGTAAACCTCCCCCCGCCAGCCTTTGCTTTCGAAACGACAACAGGACCCGTCCTTATAACTACGAGTCTTGAGAGACGACGATGGTCCCGGCGCGGCGTATTTATTGAATATTTTAACCCGTCCGGTACAATAATTATTATGCAAATGGCGTTATAATATGTTAATTTGCGGGCTATTAATATAATGTGTGTTTTCAGCTGTGATTGAGATTGAATATCGATTCGCGCAGTGTCGAATCGAAACACACGCCGTTATTAGAACCACAATGACCGGCGTTACGCGTTGGGGCTGTTCCTGCGAGCGCAGGTGAGATCCGATTTGGCCGTTTTAATAAACGCGCACCGTGTTTAGTATATGATATAATAATTATGGACGGTTTTTTTTTTGTAGTTTTTCAAGGAGTCTAAAGAGTTCAAAGAGTCTTCAACGTAGTCGAGTGTCATCGGCCGGCGAAATGTCTCAACGCGACAACGAAACTCTATTAGGTTCGTATTGATAATTTCGTAAATAAAAAGATTCGTAAACGACGACGCTCGCTCGACCGACCGAGTAGAGAGACGTATTGTTATTTTCACTATTTATAATGTTATATCGTCGCTCCTTATTATAATAATGCAAAAGCACCTACGGCGACCCGCACACAAACGACGCCGCGTCGTTTTACCGTCTCTCGCGCGCGGCGTATACGTGTAGACAGCGGCGTAGTTACGCGGGGGGGAAGGGAGTGTAAGGGGTTTCTTTTTTAATGATATTTAATTATTACGTGTACCTACATATTATAGTTAAATGATATTTTCATTACATAAAATATACATAGCAATATACAAATTAAAATTAATAAAATAACTTATTTAAATTGACCTGTGATTATGAATTGACACTCCCCAGACAAAAATTCTATATCTACGACGCTGCCTGTAGAATATATATATTATAAATTCTCGCGGCCTGGACTTTGAGTGTGCCGCGATGTATATATCACGCGGGTATCCCCGACTTTTATTTGACGGCTGGTCAAATGTGAGACGCGCGCTTTGGCGTCGCGGGCCAAAACCGTACGAATACGGATTAGGTTAGCTGTTAATTTACAAATAATAATCGTCCCGTCGCACATAGGAGTATTTATATAATATAATTGCTTAAAAGTCATTATCAAAAAGTAATTCAAAAAGCTTATCAATACTAATATTCTTTAAGCTACCTAACCGGTTCGTTTAAAGATAGTCGTTTGAATATCCCACAAGCTTGACACATGTCATAATACCAGTCGAAATCCACACATTATCCAAATCGCATTTATTTTGTCCTCAAAATTTCGTTTATATTATTTATTCTCGTGAACATTGTATGAACTCGTTTGAACTTGGAACCAAAAAATTATTTTAAAATGGAAAGAGGAGGTATGTACTCTATTTTAAAACGTAAATTATTATTTTTTCCTTACATTATGCACATTTAAAAACGATGTATACGAAGCTTAATTTGGGTGTTCATTTTAACTTAATATTATTAGATAATAATGTTTTTGATTACAAGTATGTTCTTGTCGGGTATTATTTTATTTACGGGCTTAAATATAAGACATGTCTCAATTATAAACTATCATAAAATCGTCCGCTTGTATCCGCCGTTATACATTCTAACCGATCAAAGTACGGTAAGATTTTCTGTAGACGAGATTTTCGTGAAATTTGATTTCGATATTTACCTGTTAATACAAAAATAATGGTGCTAATACTCTTAATTTTTATCAAATATTAAAAATACTCTTATATAGACTTGACTAGAGTTTCAAAATCATTAAACCATTTTTGGGTCAAATATAGAATTTAAAATATATTGAAAATACATATATCATTTTTTTAAAAGTTTTCACCAAATAAAATTTTAAATTTTCGGTAGAAAATGCTAAAAATGTGATATTATCTTACTTATATGATTTATTACCAATATTTTACGTTAGACTTTAATAAGGTAATAAGGTTTTATGGAAAAATTCTCGTAAAATTGGTGGTTTAACTTTCTTAATTTTTTCTGTGATTTACTATACAGATTCTTCAGTTTCATTAAAGGTATTTTCCCGAAGACAGTTGTATGATATGTTAAAACATTTTAAAGGAAAAAAATTAGAGGAAAAGTTTTCGTTGTTGGAAGAAGACCTTATGAAATTGACAAAATGTCCAGAAGAAGAAAAAAATATTTTAAGTCACGCTATGAAGTTTTTTAAAAGTGATTTTAAGAAGAAATGGACAGCCGCGAGTTATAAAGATGAGCGGTTTTTAAAAAACAATATGAAATGGCTCACATCTACCATTAAACTACCCAACTGGTCTGTAGAGCAGACACAAAAATCTGGCCGACCATCAAAATCATTTAAAGAGCTAAGCGACTGCAGTAAGCGTCGAAAAACAAAAGAAATACGTGAGAATGTACCACTTGAAGAGTTGACATATGCAGCTAGCGTGAGTCAGCGCACTTCAGGAAATACTGATGCAGCAAAAATTATTAGAGATATTACTTCTACACCTACTAGAGCTAAAAAATTTCGTAAAGTTATTGATAATGCTTCTAATCTATCAATGGTTAGAAAATTTACTCCTCAAGAGGCTCTGGCAATTTTCGTAGAAGGCAACTTTACCCGAAGACAGTGGGAAGTAATTCAAGGTGCTAGCAAAAACATCTATCCCTGCTATTCATTGATAAAAAAGGCTAAAAAGGAATGTTATCCTGACGAGGAATCGATGATAGTCACTGAAACCTACTCCGAAGTCCAGCTTCAAGCATTACTTGATCACACTGCACTACGCATTTTTAAATACATTAAAGAGGTAGTAGATACATGTTCTGATGAAGAAAAGCAAAATATGGTGTTGATATCAAAATGGGGATGTGACGGGTCGCAACAGACACAGTATAAACAAAAATTTCAAAACAGCAATGATAGTGATGGAAATATTTTCCAAAGTTCGTTTGTTCCTTTAAGATTAGTTGTAATGATTAATGGAGAACAAAAGAAAACTATATGGCAAAACCCAGTTACTTCTTCTACTAAATTCTGCAGGCCCATTCGCATACGTTTAATCACTGAATCTAAAGATGTTACCAAAGAAGAAATTGCATACATTGAAAACCAAATCAAGGATCTTAGACAAACAGAGGTGATCACTCTTAATGGAACAGGCAAAATAAATCATACTATGATGTTCACTATGGTTGACGGAAAAGTGTGTAATGCAGCGACTGATAATGCTTCAACAATGAGATGTTATATTTGTGGACAGACATCGAAAGATTTTAATAAATTAGTCAAAGCAAAAAAAATAGATATGGAAGCACTTAAGTTTGGACTATCAATTCTTCATGCTAGAATTCGATTTTTCGAATTACTACTTCATGTAGCTTATAAAATACCATTAAAGAAGTGGCAAGTACGATTAACTGAAGATAAAAAAATTGTTAAGGAAACAAAAGAAAAAATACAAAAAGCTTTTAAAGATGAAATGGGACTTTTGGTAGATATTCCCAAAGCTGGATTTGGGAATACAAATGATGGCAATACGTCAAGAAGATTTTTTGCCAACCCAGAATGTTCTTCTCGAATCACTGGTATCAATCTGGTTTTAATAAAACGATTAAAAGTTATTCTTGAAGTGATTTCGAGTGGCCACAGCATAGATGCTGTTAAATTTGACATATTTTCCCACGAAACAGCAAAAATGTATGTCGATTTGTATGGTTGGCATCCCATGTCACCAACTTTACACAAAGTTTTGATACATGGCGCAGAAGTGATAACTCGTGCCATACTACCAATTGGTCAATTATCCGAGGAGGCAGCTGAGGCACGCAACAAATGCTATCGACAATACCGTTTAAATTTTGCTCGAAAATTTTCACGAGTGGACTGTAACAGAGACATATTACAGAGACTATTACTAAGTTCAGACCCGTATTTAAGCAGCTGTAGACCAAGGCAGCACAAAAAAACTATGCCTTTTTCGCAAGAAGCAGTCAGTTTAATGGTCGCAAGTGAACAGACTTTACTTCAACCTGAGAACAGTAACGATGAAGTCGATGATGAGGACGACGAAGATGACGAAGAAAATAATGATGACGATGAAGAAGATGAAAATGAAAATAGTGAAGGAGTATAAAACAAAAATAGTGAAAAAAATGAAGAAAAGTAGTTTTTTAAAAAAAATTTGTTTTTTTTTTTGCAAAAAAAATCTTTACCTTTAATTTTTGCTGTTAAAAATAATAAATTATGATCAAATGTTATATTTTATTTGATTTTGTTGCGAAAAAATGCATTAAATAATTTTAAGCGGTTTTTTCATACAAATACTCCTATGTGCGTCGTGTGACTACCGTTGGTCATAACAACGAAACGCTATTATCGAACGTCGTCGTCGCGAGGTTTTCGCTATTATTAAATAATAATCGTCGAGAACGATTGAAAAAAAATTAATTTCGTATTTATTAACTATTTTGTTTTTCCGTGGGAAATCGATTAATTGAAAACCAATACGTTTTCACGACTTTGGCAGTCTGCTTGGTTCGCAAAAGCTAGTATACGGGATCGGAGACCCCGGGTTTCTATAAAAACGCGCGACGACACGTAAATTAAACGTTTTCAACGCGCCGCCGCGCGCCGGTACGGGAACTCGCGAGCTTTAGATAATATTACGAAAGCAGTCGTTTTTATGCGCGCGACGTTAGAAATTACATTTCATACTTTATTCAAGACTCGTACTTTGACGAATTTCTAAATTTCGACTGGATCGTATATTTTTATTCGTAAGTGTATCGTCGACGTAGTTCCTCCGGGGAAGGGGGAGACAATTAATAACGATTCGCGTCGAACATACGCGCGCGATGTGGGTTTCTTTCAAAGCGCGTTTCTTTTTTTTTTTAAACGGATTTTGAATTTTCTAAAAAACGTTCGAGGCGGGCGTATTATGATTGATATCTCCATCGTGTGCTGCGTCCGGGGCGCCAGGTGTGACGAATATAAAATTACTTTAGTATTTTTTTTCTTTTTCTTTCTATACCGACTGTCAGAACCCGTCGCGTTATTATTGTATTACGTTTTAAAACTATAATCAAAAAATTGTGTTTACATTTTTACGTCCGAAATGGCCGTTTTATAATTTCCTCTTTGAACCGTTTTGTCTCTCTTTCTCTCTGCGGTGTTATTTTCGTATCGACGGCGACGACGAGTCATTATCAAAAGTATATATTATTCTACTTTTGTTTTTAGCCTACGAAACATGACGTCACTATAACACGATACGATATTATATTATACATTTATTATGTTGAGGGTAACGTTTAAAAGTTATTTAAAAATTCAATTTCGATAACTTTTTTAAACGTGTTTTAATCGAAAGTCTTACAGACCGACGACGTCGGTTATTCTCGAGAATAACGTACGGTTTTATTTTATTCAATAGAATACGATTTTATATTTCGATTTCGAGCTCTTTTTCATAATCAAAATCCGTTGGAAATATCTAATAGGTAATAAACGGCGAGGGGGAAAAAAAAAATAAAAATATAAAAACGTTTGAAATCTATATAATAATATATAACTCGCGTTATAATTGCGTTCGTCAGAATGCGAAAGAAATGTGCGTGGGACGTGTCCTGTATACGTATATGCGTGTTGTAAGCTCTTACGATCGAACACGAGATACTATACGTTTTATAGACTGCGTTCGGTACGATAAACGATGCGAAAATATATAATAATATTATGTACGACGAAAAGTCGTGTATATATTTATTTATACGTGTAAATCTAAGATCGACTACAAATTACGTGTACGGATATCGTCGAATCTTTCTAATAATATTATATATTATATTAAACGGATATGTTTTTTCTTCACGACTCCTCGAAAACGGAATTAAGATTTTTTTAAATCAATTTGCAATAAAAATATTCGTATAAACTGGACGGGGGGGGGGGACATTTCTCTCTCTCTCTCTCTCTCTCTGTCTCTAGTTGGACCGATAATTTTATTTTTATCATCGAAATATCGATACACACCTATATAATATTATAACGTTATAACGCCGCGGCGATGTTTTATTATTATTATTACACGCGTGTACACGAAATCGATACACTACTACACGACGACGTCCGAACGTATATTATAAAATATTAATTGTACACAGGGTGTCCCCAACAGAACCGTCGCTATATGCGCGCGCTCGTTTTAATTTTAATCACCAGGGTTAACATCATATATCCTTTGCCTCTTTCGATGGCCAACTCGGCGTATGATATATACCCAACGGCTATAACGTACCGAGATTCGACGAGACCGCGCGCGCGCGCGTCCCGTTAATTAAAGGAAAAATGAAATCCTCTGGGGGGCACCACCCCGTATAATATGCATATACATACAATATTATAATCACTCGATTCGAGCGGAAAGTATAATATAATATAAAGCGTATTATAACGTTACAAACACGAACGTATAAAATAATAATATTAACACGATATCAAATACGGTCTGTAAAATATAATATTCACTAGCGTATATTATTATTATTATTATTATTATGTTTTATATTGTGCTGTTTATATGTGTGAATATCGATATTCACACCTAATACTCGTACGGTGAAATTCGATACGTGTACGCATTACGCGCGCGCACACGATAATAATTATTATTTATGCGATAATATGTAATAACGTATATTATAATATGTATCGTGTGGATGTACATACAACGTATGGGCGGAACTGGCGCTTCGTCGTCTATATTATGGGGAAGGGGACATTTTTCTTTTGATACTTGGTCAAACACGTGTATCATATAATAATATTTACTCTTTTTTTTTACAGCGTACGAGAAATTGACCATAAAACGTTCAAGATTCGTTTGTCGAAATTATTTTATCAATAGTCTATGAAAAGAGACTTGAACATTTCAAACATCTTCGAGTAAGTACTATAAAATAAATCCAAATTTTTTAAAAATAATACCATCTCTCTGTAGAGCTTTATAGTATATACGAGTATTTGGTGAAAATGTCTACGGTTATTCCCTTTTCGATTCGTCTACAATTTGCAAAAAATAATATATATGTATGGGTGGATCTAACGCTTGGTCGTCTATATTATAGGGAAGGGAACATTTTTCTTTTAATACTTGGTCAAACACGCGAATTATATAATAATATATACTCTTTTTTTTTACAGCGTACGAGAAATTGTCCATAAAACGTTCAACATTCGTCTTGTCGAAATCGTTTTATCTCGATAGTCTATGAACAATTTCAAACATCTTCGAGTAAGTACTGTAAAATAAATCCAAATATTTTAAAAATAATACCATCTTAGAGCTGTATAGTATATTATAATATGTGTGTGTATGAGTATAATCCTTTTCGAATCGTCTCCGATTTGCGAAAAATAAGACATATATATTTGGTCGAAACTCGGTATTTTGTAAACGTCGCCCTTTTCGGTGGAATTTCTCGTCGGTTTTTTCTAAACTCTTTGAACGGTTTTACGATCGAATAATATACGACGGGGTATTATTGTCGATAGCGCAGCAGAAATATCTGCGGAAATATCTGCAGCCTTGATTTGACTAAAAGTCGCGCGTGAATCATTAAGGCCAACGTATTCCCATGAATTATCACGAGCCCCTACGCGGCACCCCCAGGTACACTGTTTACCCAAACGTGAAGCAGACGCTCGCCCGGGGGGTACTTGTTCGGAGGGGACTGACGGGGGGGATTCCAGTCGCACTAAAAAAAATCGTTTGTACAATAAAATAATATACCGTCGACACTTTTTACATTGTACATTTGAACGTTTTTAGAAACCCGCGATGGTCCTCCGCCGCCGCTCGTTTACTCGCGTTTACTCGCGTGTTTTATGCTCGTTTACTTTGATGACACTTTTTTCTCGTCCGTCCGTCCGTCCGTCTATATTATTGTTTCGGATAAACGTTTTTCTTTTTTCCCTTCTAAATAGTCATTTCGAGGGTAGTCGCGCTCATACCCCTCGCCGGATATTATTCTCATTCGATGCGCGCGCAGAGTGTCGACCGTAATCGAAAAAGTCACCCGGATATGATAATTTTTCTCCTAGAAATAATACATTTGCTCGAGCATACCGCGGCGCGCGCCGTCGTTATATATACGTACGAGTATATGTTCATAAGTACGCCGCCGCCGCCGGTGGCGGTCGTCCGGGGTGGGGCAATAGGTGGATCGTCGCCCCTCCTCGAGTTTTTTTTTTTACTCTCCGCCGTCGTCTCGTACCGCAGGTATTTAGCACCCATGCAGTTTGCAAATATCGCGCGTACGATAAACGTATGTACATATATATGCGCGCGTACGATCGCAGGACGATAAAAAAAAGAAAAAAAAAAAGGATAGGATAATATTCCGATCACGGTTCCCACCGGCCACTATCACTATATAGTATATTATGCACGTACGACGGCTATTAAACGCGCTGCAATTATAATATATAATAAATCTGTACGCGAATAAACAAATATTATAACATTGTACAACTATATACCCATGTACTTTCATGCGTTATCAAGGGGCAAATCGTTCGCTTGTTGTGACGGTCGGTGTTTTTTTTTACGACGACGACGACGTTCCGAACGTTTTATCGAACGCATAATGTAATGTCTCTTTAAATAATTGCCGTCACTATCGTTGTTACGAGTCTCCCGCGCGTTAGTGTAAACAACAACGATAATAATTATTATTGTGTTTGATAATAAGAATTATATTATATTTACGCGGCGCACATAAGGCCAATTCGCTATATTACGACGACAAAAATATAAAACGAATTTTTTTTGATATTCTGATTAGAAATGTTTATGAAAAGACTTAATTATCTTTTAAAAAAATAGTTAGTGTTCATTGGGGACAAATGCTATTTAGTATTATAAATATAAATAATTTACATTTAATTATTTCTGTATTTTAAATTAATGATATAAATAAATAATACGTATACAAATTATATTTTACAATCAGACTTCATTCTACATCCATATCCTCATCGTCATTATCGACCTTCTCATTATCTTCATCATCACCAACATCATCGTCATCACCAGCGCAAAATGAAGGCAGTCTGAGCATATATTTCTATCAATTCTTTATAAATTCCAGTTATTTGAGAAACAAGCAAAGGATTCTTAAAAAATTTTCGTGCCGTGTTACCATCGTTACTATTACCTCCACCTTGTTTTGGCTGATCAACAACGAGACCCATTTCTTTGTAATAGTTAGTCGCTATTTTACTTTTTCTTTCCTTTACTTTTCCTTTTGCATAATCCCCTCTTGCTTGCCACTGTTGTAATTCTAATTTATATGCTATATGAAGTAAATATTCATAACATCTATGATGTGCATGTAGTATAGAAATACCATATTTGAAGGTGTTTTTATTAAAAGAATGCGCTCAATTTCACAAAGGGGGAAACGGGGGGACGTGTATTTTACATTTTTATACTCGTTACAAGCTATTGTTTTGAATGTGTCAAATAAGTCAGTGGAACTCGGTGGAACTTTTTTTATAACTCTACTTTAAGTTGATATTTTTATATATTTGTTAAACAAAAACAATATTTCTTAAAATAGATATTATATATAAAGTATATATATTAATGCTAACAATAATTATTGCATATTAAAGTACATAACTGATGCTTCAATATCCATATTGAAAAATTTGTGATCTTAAATTTTAAAATGAACAAATCGGGTGTAATATTATGACATCAACGTATGTTGTAACAATCGGTATTGGCCGAGCGTCAGATAACCAAACTTTAAGTACACACACAGGCTATTATGTCACGATAACAAAATAAATTATTACGCTACATTATGGACTGGTTTGTAGACAACATTTTAAAGGTATTTTTAATAATTTTGAAGAAAATATTTAATTCGATTTTTGTCGTCGTAATATAGCGAATTGGCCTTATGTGCGGCGCGGTAAAAACGAACGGAATTTTTTTCTCAAGTTATCGAATGGGGTGGGGGGGGGGGGGAGTGTGACCGCTGTTGGCGAATCGTTTTTTTTTTTTTTTGAATTTCGACACCGTCGAACTGGAATTCTGAGCTGTGCAGAGAACAAGGCGGGGGGAGCTTCGAATTCTAAACGTATAGTTTTCATATTACAATTATTATGATTATACGAAACGAAATCGATTCACGACCGAATTTCTCCACTGTCGACGGAAAAAGATCTTATCCGCCGGAAACCAATTAAATAATGAATAAAATTAATTGAACGCGTTAAGATTCACGTTGTTCGCGGTCGTCCGCGGTCGTCTCCTCGCGCGCGTCGCGGACGCACGGAAACTAATCTAATACGTCGTCGCTTTCGTCTCACATTCGAAGAATCTCGGCTCTAATTAGAATGCGCACAGGTGACGACACTCGTAACGTGCGACAGCTGTGGACATTCAAACGACTCCGGCAGCGTCATAATAATAGATGCTGAGACACAGATAAGATTTCGTATGGTAACGATTTGTTTTTCAAAAATTCTATGCGCACGACGACGACGTTGCCGCGGACGATTGATAATGTTTGTACGAATACTTTAAAAGTTTAAAATCTATATTTACGGTTCGGCGGATAAGGACTTTTTCCCGGTGTGTGTCTGACGGTGTTCTATATAATACGAAAAACGTCTCCTGTAACGAACGTCCTGGCTCTGCATTGGCGGATATCTAAAAAATATTGTCTATAGTCAGTAGGTTATCTCTTTAAACCGTATATAAAATATATATAAATACTAGCAGCCCCGACACAGCGTTGCCCGTGTATTAGTTTCTTTTTTGGCATTTTCGTAGGCCATGTGTTATAGTTACACTGTTAGGCTGTTTTTTTTTTTTGTAAGATTTAATTTTAATCGAAGAAATTTTGAAATAAAATATGCTGAATTACCCGTCTTTGCCTGGTTTAAGTATAAAAATTGTGTATAGCCAACTGCTATTATAGTTTAATAGCATGCCCAATAAACCTTCATAAGAATAATCAAAAAGTAGGTAGAAAACTAAGCACAAATTATGCTCGTAATAATAAAAAAATAACACCGGTGATACTCATGGTAACCAACGTTAGTTTTATTAATAATAACTCTATGCCGTCGCCGTGCCGCACAATATAGGTACAATTGTTTTTAATTTTTTATGAACTTTTATGAACTTTTTTTACTTTTTTTACCTTCAGCAGAGTGTCGGATTTCAGCCAAATCGCTTCATCAGTAGTTTTCTCGGTTAGCGCGGTCGTAGAAAACCCCTTACAATTTTATATAATAGTATAGATAGATTGATGACTTACGAGAGTATAAATGTCGATTGATAACGTAAAATTAACGCATTTAACACGGGTCGTGAACAAAAAAGCAAGGGGTGAGCAACCCTCGCCCCCGGACTTTTTAATGATTGTCACTGTGCCGACGACGGCGAAACCCAAAAATAACACGTTTCCGGACAGACGGTTTGATTTTCAATGACGATTATACTGACGATAATACTCCGCTGTATCGTAACGCTTTTATTGTAACGATAATATCCGCCGTTCGCGCAGCACACAGAGACGGCGAATATAGTGTCATCACGCGTGACGGGTTTTCACGATATTATGAAACTTATACTTTATACGGCGTAAAAAAAAATACGACGCGCGCGAGTTATGCTTAGTCGTTTTGAATATTATTACGTGTAATAAATCCGTCTCGATTTAAACTCGGCGGCGACCTGCAGTTTGAATTATTATAATATAACACAATATCGTGTAACGGACGCGTGGAATATTTCACATTTATAGGCGCGTATAGCAGTAGTGTGTACACGACGAACTTTTCGAGCCGTTAACATAATATTATAATAACAATTATTACAATAGCGGCGAAAACACATAGTATTTTTTCCACCCGACGCGCGACGCCCGCGTCATAATAACGTATGATATTATAATGTACGATTGCGATTCTGCCGAGAACACTGCACGTCGCCTCCTCCCGTGTGTACGAACGACCCGACAAACCGTACCTAGGTAGCGTATAGCAGCTGCTTGCGAGAATGCGATAATAACGACGTGTGCCCGTAAAGAAGAACCGTTCGACGCGATGACTTTGCAACTCGGCAAAAGTGATTTCGCGAATTTCGGTGTATATTTATAATATACTATCGTGTGACCCCGTCGCCGCAGCGGCAACGGCAACATCAGCAACATCGGCGCATAAATATAATATAATATAATGATCGAGACGAGGAGATGGGTTATTTATTTTTTTTCTCTTTCTATATTATCATTCCACGACCACATAAATATTGTGCGCGCTCGAGTCGTCGTCATGCGAAAAACATTATTTCGTCGAATCGCCGCGGCAACGTTGTTTGTCGAGAGTCTTAATAATATACATTATCTTTTGTCTCGACCGACCGCTTCGCCACTCGGGGCCCGAGTGTGCCGTATGACGACAATACGAATCCACGGGACATCGGACGAGGCCGGGCTAATGATATTTTCCGGCGGATGGGAAAAAAAGTATCGTTGAACAAAGTCGCGCGAGATTATGTGGAAATCCGACGGAAAGTCGAGAATCGAATATAACTTTTGACGATTTCCAATTTCGATTTCACTCTTGTGTCGGATACTTCAGATCGCGATTATAATATTATAGTGTCGTCGATCGGACGCGGCGCGAGCCGAGAGTCTCGAGTGGATAAAGAAACATAATAGAATTCCGAGAGAGCGAAAAAAATAAAACCGAAGACGTACGTTTCAGCGGCGGCGTGTGTACCCCCGAACGATTTCGGCCGACGAAATTGCTTCGTACCAAAACGTATTTTTATAATAAACGCGCGCGCGCGTACGTTTAATATTATTACGCCGCAAAAACAATCTATCCGATACGGAATAATAATAACAGTAATAATAATATAACAGTCATTGCCTCATTATTATTATTATTATTATTATTATCGTCGTCGTCGTCGTCGTCGTCGTCTATGTATACCTAGGCGATGCGCGTCACTCTGCGGCCACTCGCCGCCGCGCATTATAAAATATATATTATAATATACTCTCGGGAATCGAATCTAAGAAAAAAAAAAAAAAAACCCCTCGCGCCGCGCGCAGTTCCCGCCGACGGATAATTATCGACCGTATATCCACTAAATGTTTTCGATTAAAATATTTATTTTAATGAACGTGTACTACGAGAGCAGCACACACACACGCGCGCGCGCGCGATCGCGCCCGCGTATATGGTTAAAACCGCAAACGAAAAAACGTTATTACGTGAGTCCTCCGGAAATTACCACTTTTCGTTATTAGTTTTTTTTTTATTTTTTTCTCTCCTCTCTTCTGATCGAGAATACCTACCTACCTATCTACCTACTCGCCCGACGAATATATATATATATACGTATAAATATATATTGTTAGCGTATAAATATTTCGTTGTAATTTCGATATTTTTTTTATTTTTTTTTTGGTGTTCTCCTCGACAGTGCGGAGGGCCGACGACGGAATCGCGTGATACAATATTATTATATGAAAAAAAAAAAAAAACAATATTACACGTCGTACGCGCGCGCGCAAATTATAATAACTTTTTCGACCATGATCATGCACTATATTATAAAAAATAGTGCGCGTCCAATGCGTTTTCCGAGTATAATTTATTATGTATTCGAGCCGCGCGCACGATATTAGGTATGTATATTTAACGCGAGCACACACAATATAATATTATATAGTGCGCGCAATATATTATTATAATATGTATTTACGATACATACGATATACTCGTATATATATTAACGTTGTTTACGATTGCACTTTGCACTCATTAAAAAAGCGATACCATCGGGTTGGTTTTTTCGAAATTTACCGTTCGCGTTCGCGCGCGATTCGATTAGACTTTGAATTAAAAAAGGGGGGAAAAAAAAAAAATTTAAAAATTACGATGCGCGATCGCGCCGATAAAAAGAAAAACTTTGCAACGAATACGAATCGCTTTAATTACCTCGCCGCCACCGCCGTTGTATAAATAAAACCGACGTGCGCGTTATTACATATTATATATACTTACCTCTATATATACGCGCGTATATATTATGCATTTTAATAAATATTAGACGTGTAAAAATGCGACGCGTACTCGCAGTTTGCGAAACTCATAATATAAAATATTGCTCTACGCACACACACATTTGAATATACGACGATCGAGGAGGGTATACGTATGTATATAATATAATCGATTGCGAAAAATCGCCTCTCTCTCTCTCTTTAACTGTATAATCTACCTACGACGAATCGCTCGCCGCCGTATGATCCCGGCCCGTTTTTCCGCCGTGATAATAATAATAATAATAACATGATATATTATCATTACGCCGCCGCGCCGCCGAGTGGTACGAGTGCTCGAATATGATATATAATAATTGTGCGCGACGTCCGCATAAATATTATAATATTATAATAAATGGCGTATTATAATATCGCGTTTAAATATTTTTTCACTCGCGACCCGCGGGTGGTGATCGCGCGGAGCGATTCATTTCGATCGGATGTCACACTGCGGCGTACCACCTACATCCGGACGGATATCCGCCCTCCGAAAAACCTATGCTCTGCGTTGCGGTATAAATCGAGGGCTCGTCTTTTATTTCGGGTCACCACAAAGTGAGAGCAATTTCTTCGCTCGTCATAAAAAATATACGTAATATAGGTAAACACACGGAAATTACCCATTTAATACGCACACGAGGAGTATGAGCTGTAACTGTCGACAATAAAGTTTATAAAACTATTATAACGTTTCTACGACTGCCTTCAAATTAGACACTGCAATAATTATTTATTCGTCGGTCGGATACGTCTCCCGTCACGCGTCGATGTTGTTTCCAAACGATAACGATATCGTAGTCCCTCCTCGATTTCAACAAAAGTCGAAAACCTGTGTGAATACCAACAGGAAATGTAAACGCTTCACGCATTACGTTTTAATTTACGCCGATAAGTATACGCGCGTTTATTTTAAAAACAATATGAATCCTATTAATTCCGTTAATATGTTTTAGTGTGATATCGCGATTCCAAGTCATATTATTTTAGATTCCGAGTGAAACTAGGTGCGCGTTTTTACGAACATTTAGCGAGACGTGAATTTCCCTTCCTGACTTAAGCCGGGTGTACACGCTACGATGAATCGTAACGATTTGATTTACAATATTTATCGTCGTTGTTATTGTTCCAATTAATCGAAAGAGTGGATACTGTTTACACGCTACGATTTCTTATCCAATATTCTTCGTCAACCGCAGTTCACTCACATCTCAGTTGGCCGAAGGATCAATCTCCTTGTACTTTTTAACCATCTCTTCACAAGCAAGGTGTTTTTTTATTCCTGTCCGAGTATTCTTTGCTCTTAACAAGCCACAAGCAGGTAAAACTTTGGTACAGCTCAATAAATTCTCTCAAGAATTCTCGAGGTTTTTGTCTGGGTAGTTTGTCTGGAGGTGTTTGTTCTGCCATGATTACTTATTGATTAAAATTATCACTTATTAAAAAATAAAAGCAATTGTAAACGAAACAACGAACTATACACAACCTCCTCCGTGAACGACCGATGCAAACTACATCAAATTGTAGCGATAAATGATTGCTACATGTTTACGCGTACCAACTAATCGCTACGATCTCAGAAGTTGATGCCGGCCGGCATCAATCATCCAATCCAATTCCAATTCCAATAAATCGCTACAACGTCCTATTATTTACACGCAACGATAAATCGAGACAATTCGATCGTAACGATAAATTGCTAGCATTTATCGTAGCGTGTAAGCCCGGCTGTATACATTTTTACTACAATTTGTTCGTTTTATAATTCGAAAGCTCTTTGCGCGACCGTTTTACCTCGCCGCGAGCACTGAATGCATTTCTTTTTCATTTTCGTCAACGGTAATAGCTAATCGGTGTTGGAAATGTTCTTTTCCACGAGGCTCTCCAAATCTGACAACTATTATACGAGCCCCCGCAGGAATATCCTGCGCGTATTTCGATCGGACGTACCACGCGGTTACGGTCTGCCTGATGTAATGATATTCGTGCGGCAGTGTACGGTACTCTTACATATTATTGTTTACGGACAAGCGTATAATATCGCGTATTAACCATTAACGTATATAATATATTTATACCTACACCGCAAGGACGCGATGACGCGATATATATATACGAGTATATGTATATTTTTATATACCGACTCCGGTTCGTGTGGCCGTGCGCGTTTACGCGTGGGCGGGCGGTTTCGATTTCGCGAGGGGCTTCCCGATTCGCACGCATCACGCGATTCTATACGCACCAGAGACTCGCAAAACGATCCGACGACGACTATAAAATTACACACTTTGCATATAATATATTTATACACCGTAAATCCTCTGTCACGACGGCCGCCGCCGCGATTAAACGCGCGAAAGGGTAGGTTCCGATGGAAAAACGTATATTATTTTTAATACCTATATAAAATAAGATGCGTTTGCTCGTTTTTTCCGGAAAAATTATTTATTTATTTGTAGTGTAATCGAACGGAAACGACGACGACGACGACGACGATCATGATGAAATCCGCGAGTTCAATGCTTCGGCCGAAACTACGAAAGCATCGTTTTATTTCGACTCCGTTCTTATTATTAGTCGGCGAGTATATTTTTTTGTTTTTGATTTTCTCCGACAAACGCGACTCGAATTATTATTTCTCGCGCGAAACATTCAAATCGCATTTATTCGCTTCCGTAAAAAGGGAAGCAATTGTTATATTATAATTATTAAAGTCCGGATTTGTATGCACTCAAAAAGGCCAAAATAATATGCATTTATGCATCAAAAAACCCTCAAAATATGCACTTGATATGCTCTTATTTTTTTTTTTAATAATATGCAAAAATATGCTCTTATACCCAAAATATATGCATTTTAATATTTATTTATTTTTTAATTTCTTCCGTAAATAATAATTCAACATTGTTGAAAAACTTAATTTTTTAATTATAGACATCGACTTTAAACATTTATTAAAGAACTACTAAATATTTAAAAATATATTCAACAAATAAAACAAATACTTTACAAAATATAACATACGGAGAATAACATTTATTTCCCCAACAATACGTAATGAACTAATAATTTCTACGATGAAATTGAAACAAAATAATAAACTTTTATACAAAATATGCTTGAATATGTAAAAATGTTCAAATATGCAGTCATCTCTAAAATATGCATTAAAATATGCAAAATAAACTCTTTTCTATGCATTATCTGTGACACAAATCGTCCACATTTCTTACTCCCGTCGAAATGCATATACACTCATTACAAATATGAAAATGCATACAAATCCGGACTCTAATTATAATAAAGTTAAATATCTCACGCGTCGTATATAAATATTGTATTTATTTTTTATCAAGCGCGAACGGTTCGCATCCACCCTCGCGCGCTAAAACACAATAACGTTTGAGGTATTTATTTTTTTGTTAATATTCGCATGTGCAGATCACTCGGCAGTGTTTTTCGACGTTTGTACAATGTATAATTTACCCCGCGCGTTTATGTATTTTTTAAACGCAATCGAAGAATAAAGATTATAATAGTTTATAACGCATACTATATAATATCACACGAATACATCGTAATAACGCGTGTATATCATTATATAATATTATTGAACAATAAAATATCAGTTTTTTAACCGCGCGCACCTATTATATTATTATACCTAGTTTATAATCATAATAATAGTACATAAAAGTCGTACGTGTTTTACAAGTGATAAGAAGTAGTAATAATAATAATATCGTACGGTGAATGTTCGAAAAGAGATTTCTTTTTTTTCTTTAATAGTTTTTTTTTTTTCCTTCTTCATTTCAACACGTGTTATTAAATTCGATCATAAACATTTATTCCGATAAATTATGATAATAAAAACTCGAACAAGCTAATCATCCGTAATACACTAAATGGACGTGACGAGGTAATTTTATTGCACGCGGGCGCACACACGATTGCAATTTAATTCATATTTTTCTCATAGGTCGGTTTTTTTTTTTTTTTTTTTATGCGTGCGTACGACTCGACTCTCGGAATTATATATTATGTGTACCGTACACGTGTACGGTCGTAAGCATCGACCAGTGACGATTCTATTACTACTGCGGCGCGTATAAATACTTATTGCACATACAAGACGCGGATAATAATAATTAATACGACACTGCGGGTGCTTTGCGAGCAAAGAAGGTGTAGTACGATAACGGACGACAGCGAGATACGCAGACTCGAGTAAAAACAACCCTTAAGCGGCCCTCGCACGAACAATATTACTGACGGTATTTGGGCCTACTGACGGTATGGTCCTCAAACGGTCGGTAAAAATCAGTGTCAATTCACGGTATTGATCTGTATTTCGATTGTGTGGGTGTTCTCGTTTAAATAAATAAATATGTTTGTTTTATTTAATAAATAATTTGTCGGATATGGACGAAAAGCAAAAAGCACGTTTAGCAATTATTAATATTAGCTTTTTCCGTTCCAAATAAACGAGTTTCGAGAAAACGAAAACGATGGGCGAAACAATGGATTTCCAAATGAAGACAGAGTACACTCGATTAAAATATGTTATAGACGAGGTGCAACTTTCAGATCCAATTAAGGACTTCAATAATTATTTCCGTATCTCGCACCCGTTTATTTCGGCTTTCATCACTCAAGTAGTGGCAATATTGATTTAATTATTTTTTCTGTGTATAGAAGTACGTTTAAAGTTTTATTATATTTGGTTTTAAAAACGACATCTCGAAGGTGGCCACCGTTCTCATCAATGCACTGAGATAGTCGGAATTTGAAATTGTTGTCCACTTTTTCCAGCATATCTGTGCTTATGTCGGCGATAGCAGCACGAATATTATTTTTGAGATGACGAAGGGTTTTTGGACGATCAGTGTATATGATACGACGACGTAATAATTTAAAGATGAGTTGGCGCGCGTTTGATTTTCCGCGATTGTTCTTCGTCACGATCGAGCTTTGATTCGAATAAAAAAAAACACAAGTCTTCCGAAACCAAGTCCTCGGATAGTCTCGCGATAATTACAGAAACGCCAATCAAACACACGACGAAGACCTTCGAATTCGAGAAATCCAGGAACACCATCACACACGCGAATAGCCAAAAACGTTCTCGCGGTTATAGGTTTTTATTTCAACGAATCGTATAAACGATTGCGATAAACTGTAAACGGGTAATGCATACGTAGTAATAGCGCCGAATATAATGCGTAATTATTACATTGTAAACGGGCACGTTCGCGCGGAATAACATCGCCTCGTTATTATTTTAATATCGCAACAATATATAATATTATAATCGCGTTTCCACGACCGTTGGCCGGTCGTGCCACCATCCGGACGCGAGGAGCTCGTTTGGACGTCACGACGCGCGAAATTCGATTAACCCGGAGCGCGTTTCGTCCGCGCAAAATTAATACCACTCGCGTGTGATAATAATTACGAACGACTGGTGGACGGGAAACGCGCGCAACAACGTAATATTATAATAATACGTACGTGTGTGTGTGTGTGTGTTCGTTCGGACCGACTTTGTTTCGCCGCGTCCGCTCGACGGTCACCCCGCCTGTATATGACGAGCGAATACTACCTACGGCGCGAGCGAGAAATAATAGAATAACCGGCGGCGTGGTGAACTTTTTAGCCTCCCTAAGAGGCCGACGAAATTCGAGATACCGATCGTAAAACGAAAGCCCTCTCTGAAGTTTATTTCAACAACATTTTGTAAATATTGAAGTTGTTCGACACCCAAAATCCTATGCCGAAATTAGCATATCTATAATCGAATATAATATTATAAAAGTCCGAGTATCCTTGCCACCTCCCCCCCCCCTCTACCAAGATTATTGTATCGGTTACTGTTATTTATTAATCAAGTTTGTGTGTTATATAGATTCTCACGAGCCGAAAATCCCTTCGCCACTGGATAAAAGCGTCTCTATTTTATAGGCATTCGAAACCGTATCCGGAGAGAGTGAGAGAGGATGGACAATCCTTCCGGGAACTTATTTATTCGTAGTTCATATGGTAAACGATCGTCGTAGATTATATATATATATTATAAGTAGGGGCCGGAATTATATTCTTTTAAAATAGCCAAAATAAGATGCTAATATTCTCTAAAAAAGTTGAAAATATTCTTGCAATATTCTTTAGAAATCATAATAAAATATGCTTTTTTATTAATATATTCTTTTGAAAGTCTTTTCTAAAACTTTACATGTTAAGAGAAAAGAACGAGTCGGATGATTTGACTTTAATATCCCAACCAATAAATTCGCCACATAACGGCCATTTATAACCCGTTGTCTCATCAACAGCAAACCAAATATTATTATTGCTTATTTCATTTTTTATACTGGACAAAGTCTTATTATAACAATGTGATGGATAATTTTTTCTTAACAGACTTTCATCGGGTATAATATGTTTGCCAGTATATTTTTCTAAAAATGCCCGAAATTGTGGATCAAGCTCTTATAATTTATAAGAGACCGCTCCGATTCACTAATCAACGCCCAGACCAAACCGCCGCCGCCGCCGGGTCTAGAGACTTGACATTTTCTACAGAGGTTAAGGAACGAGAGTGAGCGACGTAGGCGTGTTCTAAGAAAGGATTTTTCAAGATTCCTCCCCTAAGGGGGTTAAAAGCGGTAAAAAGGGTGAAACTAGAAAAATTCGCCTGGCCGGAACCGCTGAACCTATAAGCATGACACTTGGACGGTTGTTTTGTTATAGACACCCACTAAGAAAGGATTTTTAAAATATATACATATGTTATCAATGAATCTAATAGTGCTATAACAATAAATCAACACACAATTAAATTGTGAATTCCACGTTATATCAGAGCACTATCAATACAATTAAATTAAACACCTAACACACGGCCTACGAAAATGCCAAAAAAGAAACTAATACACGGGGGCAACGCCGTGTCGGGACAGCTAGTACGTACAATATAATAAAATTCTATCCAATCGATGACGTAATGTTATTTGCCGGAAAAAAATGATCTTATATACGTTTAACGAACGTTTGGCGGCGGTTCGGCTTCGACGTCGAGTCGGTCGATCGTTTTAATAATCCATATCGTCATGAAGTAGTAATACTATACGATGGTTCGCCTCGTTCGCGTGTTCATGTACAGCTCGTATATCGTTTCAAAATTATATTGTTTCCCGTTATTTCAGAAGTAAAAAGAAACGCGTTTGTGGAAACGTACAGTTTTTACCGCGGTCGTAAATTAATTTTTATCTAACGGCCCATGTGACGGCATCGTGTTCGACTGCAGATACGCCGACTTATCTGCGTTCCGTTCGTTACGAAAAGTACCTATAATAAACGTGTCTATATTGTTTTGAAAATACCGCGGTTTTTGGAGACGCACGTTGTCGTGTTTGTCGAAAACATCCGTATTTATTGCCTCGCGTACACAATATAAATATATCGTATTTCATAATCGGTTAAAGGCGCTTATCTATCGTTCCGACTGTTTGTCGTCGATATAAATACGTATATGAATAGTAACGTGATAAATATTTCACGTTTTTTCTTTAAATTCAGAGCCAATGCCGACGACGGGGAAACGAGTTCGTTAAACGTCTCTCGAGTAAATAACGTTTGAACGAATATCGAGCGAGAGACAAAAGACGACGGGGATCAAACACATTCCGGTGTCCAAAAGCTATCAAATTCTAAAAAAGGAACCGAACACGATAAAACCACTAAAATCAAAAGGGGAAAAAAAATATAGGCAAAAAGGTACAATGCTGCATATTTGCATCTTTGCGATAAAGAACAGTTGAATTTAATACGCCATATATTTCATTATTATAGTTTGAACGACGCGCCAAAGGAAAGTTCAAAACAAAAGGTTACACATTTGAAGTCCGACCTCCGAAAAACGTTGAAAATTCGAGCGCCATCGTGAAACGAAGAACTCTACGGTAAAAAGGTCGAGTTAATTTAAATATTAAAAATACGAGAGCGTCTCAAGTCCAGAGGACGATTTGATTCGTTGGGCGTTTCCTACAATAATAATTTGATTTCGATTGTGTCCGAGAGATTTCGTTCGATTCTAGAAATTTGATTTTGCACGTTTTAATATAATTGTTTCAAGTGCCATATAGCGCTGCGTATAAAACGTTTTCAGAGCGTATATTTAACTTCGGAATTTAAATCAATACAAACAACTACTCGTTTACGCACAAATTAATTTAATGACTTTTTTTTCTCTTCCGAGTTTTCATTATAAAACGAAACTATACGTATATCCCGTGAAATACGTACTCTTGTAACGTTCAACGGACGACGCGCGCAGATAATCGAAAACGCTAAAAAGGTGAAAATCATAGTTTATTATTCCGCTTTTTAATGCGGAAAAAAGTTCACAAATCAACTCCGCGCGCTTATGCTTAAATCGTAAATCATATCCCGCCGCACGTTAAAATATAATATTATGCTACGGAGTCCGAACCAGTTGGTCTGTGCGTCTCGATCGATTATGGGCACACGACACGCGGTACGGCGCGAAAGTGTTTTTTTTAAAAACCCGTTTAAATATATAATATTTATGGCATTGCGAAAAAAAAAAAAAAAAGGGAAAATTATCTAAAAAAAAAAAACGTTCGGGAAAAAACTTTCGGCCCTCGCGGTAAGTCGTAAACGAGAGCGTCGATATCGCGATCGGCCACGTCGTCTCTTCCGTTTCCCCCCGCGATTATAATTTAATTACAATCAAATATGCGACGACGCGTTTTTGTATTACAATAACGTAATCGTCAACAGACGCGCGCGCGCGTACGAAATGAAAAAGTATAACTCGTGAACTTATTATACAGATAAACTACGATTATACGCGCGCTACGAAAGTCGTGTTTTTTCCTCGCCATTAGGGGAAAAAAATTATCGTCGCCAACGACGAACTCGCAAAACGAAAACGAAAAAACGCGAAATTTTCAAAACCCGCAGTCGTTTCGGTTCGGCGCCTGTTTATTTTTTTCAACGAGGTGAGAAAAACGGTTAGAAAAAATATCGATTCGTGAATTTGCTTTTATTTTATTTTTTATATAAATTATAATATGTTGTCGCTGCCAGGATCGGCCTGGCCACGGCGCGAGAGAAGGGATTCTCCTGCCCGAGCTCGTCGATGAAAAATATTGAAGATTACGATCAAAAAATAATACGGAACCGTCCGACGATAAAAAACGTTGGATCGATCGGTGTTATTTTGGCACAGACTTGGACGAATATCGTTAGATATTATCGACAGCCGTTGGGGTTAAGTCGGTGGTAAGTAGGTACGTAACGCCTCGCAAACACGTTAAAAGAGTTAATATCGTCGCGTTTGTTTTTCGAAAGGTCGCTTTGGTAGTCGGTCGCCGGTTGTTTGGAAAAATAAAGAATTCGTCAATTTCAAGAAGGGAACAGTGAAAAGTCTTTTAGCGCCGATCTCTCTCTCTCTGAATACTACTACTACTACTGATATATATATTATAATTTATAACAAACTATTATTTAATATATAAAATTATTTCAAATACAAACTATTAAATATATTTAAACAATAATAAAATAAAATAACATAAAGGCCTCGAGTATTATAATTAAGAGTGCAAAAAAGTCACGACCGGTTTCGATTAAAAATCATCATCGGGCGTAAAGACCTTTATTTTATTTTATTATTTATTTTAATATATTGTTTAAATATATTTAAAATAGTTTGTATTGAAATCATTTGATATTGTTTATGAGTATTAACCATTGAATATTGGTATAATTACTTTATTTATTTTCTATATATACGTCATATTATATTATCTACAAAGTCTACAAACAATAGAACACAAAGAAAACTAGTGAAATATGAATCGCGTCGATAAAGTGAAGTATTAACGTCGTCGTTGCGAGCGCATTTCGTCGCGATCGGGTATTCGCTGCGACCATCTGCACGTCAACGACGCGAAACCCGCACGGATAACCACGACGTCTACCGCGAGATGGCGACGCGTATACGATCGGCGCGCGAAGAGTAGACGAAAATCGGACGCTAAACCCGCGTCAACCATGACGTGTTTTGTGCAAACTAGTAGTGGTGCGTCGGTGGAAATGATAGACGATCGAAAACAATAAATATTTAAATAAGACGCGAGAGACTGCAGTTCGTGTGCGGAATCGATGACGTGCCAGACCGGAAGAACGAAGCAGCGGAGAAGGATTGACGAGAGCAAGGAGGAACCAAGGCAATCGCTAAATGAATCGGCTCTGGAAACGGAGTTTGTTTTCGGCCCCCGAAAGGAGAAGGAAAAACACAACTCGTAGTGAGTATTAGCTATATTATATGTGATGACCGGGCGTAGTTATTTTTCGTCGGACCGTTTGGTTTTTTGACGCATGTTGTCCCGGTGTTAACACAATAGTCGTAACAAAACGTTATTAAATATACGAAATAATTTATTAAAATTTAATAAAATATCTTTAATAATGAAAAAACAAAATAAAATGAAAATAAAAATATGTCTTGCCTGGAGTATTATGTAAAAGTTAATAAGTAAAGTGCTTAGATATTTACTATAGTTATACTGTTAAATAATAGTTGTTGTTGGGCACGTTTTTTTTTCCATGCAAATATAACGGGCTCATAAGTTTTCATGATTTTTTTGATTCTATCGATTTTATCGGGACCAATGTTTTTTTCCATAATAATTTGACTGTCCGTTTATATTTTAAGGATCGACCCGATGCGCATTACAATACTGTATTAAAATCGTCGAGTTTCCAACACTCCAACAGTATACAATACACGAATTTATTTATTTATAATATTTATAATATTTATAGACGGAAGAGTGAAAACGAGTGGAGGATACACAAAGGACACACCACAGGATCGTCGTCCTCGCATCAGGTCGTATATTATCATCGTTTGTCATAATATAATAAATTTCACGACGTTTTGTCGATGTAATCTCGTTTTTTTTTTATATTTCCATATTCGGTACAACTATATTGTCGTTGAAAAAAAAAAAAAAATAAATTAAAAAACAGTAACAAATATGAGAATAAAAATGATATGTACATAAATTTTTTTTTTAAACAACACGAGTAAGTAGGTATATGGCCGTGAGATATCGCGAATCCGATAGTAAACCGTTGAAAAAAAAAAAAAAAACAAAACAAAACAAAAATCTAAAGAATCTAATCCAATATCATAACAATAAATATTTATTATCATTATTATTATTATATTAATTAATATTATTATTTACGATTACACTACGGTCGAATTTATATGACTCGCGCGCGATTTCATTTTTCCAATTATTATATTTTACACGTCGTCGTAATTATTATTGTAATCGTATGATGTCGTTTTCTGTTTATTTACTCGAAACCACGTCGTCGCGTGTCGTGCGGACACAGATCTCAGCAGTACGACGCGCGCACGCGACCGGCACACAAAAAATATAATATTCATACACGATAACAATGTGATTTTAACGTCCGTTTGAGAAAGAAAAACTTCCAATTCATATATTGTCGAACTCGTTCCGAACAGAGGCGTATTTATCGGGAGGCAGGAGCCCTATAAGTGTATCCGGCCCTTTTACCCTATAAAATCGTAGAAGCTCCGTGTCATCATTGTTTTTTTTTTAGTTTCAGTTTCGGTCGTAGAGATTAGATAGAACAAACCGTTCGTCGAATGTGTCATCGCGGTTATTATCGCCGAAAAGTTTAGACGGTCGAGAGGCTGACGAGGTGATTTTTTTTTCTGATCAATTAGAATTTAAACATTAGATTTTGTTACTCGCCAGTATTACACACATGTCGTTTTACACGGTGCACTTCTGACGGGGGGGGGGGTTAATTTGTGAAATTTCGTTTGGAGAAAATACGCCCCGGGTTCCGAGCAATGTAAAAAGTAAAACGGAATAATAATAAAAACACGTCGCTCGTCGCGTACGAGTGTACAATATTATCGTATAAAATATTATTAATGCTCGGCGGCGAAGACGGACGAAAATATTTCTAATTCACGACGACAGAAGGAATCGCGCGGCGGACGAGGCGCGCCGTCGTCAAGCCGTCGTCTCGTCCTAGCTGTCGCACTTGCCGTTCTGATGGGTGGCCGTCGTCGTCATATTATTGCTGTTGCCCGTTTCGTTCAGATTCTTCGCTCTCGGGTTTCTGAAAAACAAACGCGTAAAATCTGTAATTCATGTGAACACCGACTAAAAACGCGCGTTTGGCTAACGCGCGTTTAACGCTCTTCATGTGAACCCAGCCTTACTGTTTGTCTGCAAACCACCGTTGGCTGAACAATTTGTTGCTGGTCAAGTTGAACTCTTTCAGCTGTTTGATGTCCTCGAACCGAGTCCTGCCGCCGTTCCAGCAGTTCTGGTCGTTTTTCAGTCGACCTGCGTTTCGGGATCATCGTCGAGTTAACAACAATTAATTATTATTACCACAACGTCGTCGTCGTTATAATATTTACCGTTGTTCCCTCCCGGATCGTGCGACCTGCCGTTGTTGGCGTTCAACGAGTAGTTGTGATTCAGCCGGCCCGAATACGTCGTGAACCCGCCGTTCAGCACGGACTGCACTCTCGTCTTGCAGTCCAATCTACACGGGAGACAACCGCGTTCAAAAACAATCGATTAGAAAAAAAAAATCGCCGCGACAACACCGATGTTGCGACACCATTCTCACCCGTCTCTGCTGAGCGACAGCAGTTCCGACTGCAACGGCGGCGGGTACGGCACTTCTTCCATGTCTCCTTCGTCGCTGCCCTGGCTCTTTTTGTCCTTGGACTCCTCGGCACCGTTGCCGGGCTGCCGACACGTTTCCGACTGTAGATTAGGATTCGACGCCCCGTCCGGATGTCTCAGGCTGGATATATTTTTACTTCTGAAAAATCGAGTCGGTCAGAGAGTCGGATCGAGGTTTCCGGGGCCGCGGGAAGGACGACGGCTTTTGAATCGCCTTTTTGTCTCGCACAAAACAATTTACGATTACGATGTTTCGTAAGTTTATCGTGCGTTTTATTCGGCGGGCCGGCGGCGGTATCATCGATACGCCCAGTTGTTCAGAGAGGATTTTCGTGAAATAACTGCAGGCACGTCGCACATAGGTCGTTAATTTTTAATTTTAATCGCCGATCGTGACGTCGTCGTTTACCGTGATATTTTTATTGACATTTTTACTTGCGATATTATTTTATGGTTACGCCTAGACATGCGATACGTGTCGGGAGATGGAAAAAAAAATACGATTTTATACGTTTTAAGGTCGATTCACACTGAACCGACACTCGCAGACCGGCACCGGATCGCACAGACCCGTACCGAACCGACATTTTAGGGAGTATTCACATTGTACCGTTTTGCACCGACAGACACAGACCGTCATAAATGAAAAGTAATTTATTAATACGCACAGTTAAGTTAAGTAGAAGAACAAAAACCACTAAAAATTAAAAAACGTATTTGGGGTGCATGACATTTTAAAACGGAGAAAAATAGAGTGTGAATTTTATAGTTTATGTGGATCTCTTGAAGATCACGAAGAAAAATTGTATATTTAACAATAGATATCATAAAGAAAAATATGTTAGTATAGTACTCTATAATATTCTATTTTGGAAAATAACGTCGTTATCGCCGTTCATATCCCACCGACACGGACACGCACCGACAAAACATTCTTTCATACAATGTTTGACGGTGCGGGGCGCGGTCCGGTGCCGGTCTGCGAGTGTCGGTTCAGCGTGAATCATCCTTAATTTTGAAAATATTGATAGAGAGTTGTCCTTTTTTTCGAATTTTTCTCCGGCCGAGTAATATTATTTCGTCGTCGATTGATTAGTATTTACGACCCGAGAAATTCGACTATCGAAATATCGTCGTCCGACGGACACTCACGTGTGCTTGTACGAGTGGAAACGACTGAGCGTGTGCAGTTCGCCGTAGTGCATCCACAGGTTGTTGCCGGTGGTCGAGTCGTCCGTGCTCGTCAGGTTCATGCGACAGTTGTGACAGAACTGGCTGTTGTCGTTCTGGGAAAATTAAAACATAAATCAATTATAATCGACGGGAAAATTAACGAAAACAACACACGGTGAACAAAATGAACAAAGACCGTCGGATTCGCTCACCAACAAGTACGCGGGCTCGCTGGCTATGCTGTTGTTGTCGAAATCGTTGGACGGATGCATTTGATCGTGGTCCGTGGACCGGGCGTCGCGGTCGTCGGCGACGCCGTTTTTGAACACGTCCGACAGCGAGGCGGACTGCATGCGCGCGGGCAACGTGGCCGCGGCGGCCGAATGATGGTGGTTGAAATTGTTGTTGGGGACGTGTTTGGGCACGCCGACTTTGCCGTTGTACAGCTCGTGCAGTCGCGACAACTGCTCGTATCGGAATCGATCTGCGAACGGGTCGAAATCGAAAAATCAAAAAAAAAACCACTCGAACCGAGATTTTCTCAAGTGTACGGGGGGTCGGGTCGTCTCGCATTCGACCCAACAGGAAGTTTCACGACAGGATTTCTAATTCCCGTGTAAATCCCACGAAAATATCCTCCGCGCCGCCGCCGTTTACGTCATTTAACATAATATATAAAAATGAATCGCAAAATGTGTTGTAAGCGCATAACTCAACAACCCTTGAACCGATTTCGCTAATTCTTTTTTTATAATATTCCTTGCAGTACGAGGATAGTTTTTACGGAGAGAATTATTAAGAAAATTAACCCTAAGGGGGTTAAAAGGAGGTAAAAATGGAAAAAATCCTGAGTCACTGGAGCTTTGTGGTATTAAATTTTGTCAATAGTTTCATTTAATATAGCAGAGGCCCACCTAAAGAAAGAATTTTTCGAAATTCGACCCCTAAGGGGGTTAAAAGGGGTAAAAAAGGTGAAACTAGAAAAATTCGCCTGGCCGGAACTGCTGGAGCTTTGAGTATGAAATTTGGTCAACAGTTTCGTTTTATATAGTGGAGACCCCATGGGAAAGGATTTTCCTACATTCGACACCTACCGGAGTTAAAAGGGGTAAAAATGAAAAAAACTGATAAAATAAAAAGTTATACTGCACACGGGCGAAGCCGGGTTATTCAGCTATAGTATTTAATAACGGCGCGGCGTCTGCCTTTGGTAGTAGCGCGCAAACTTTTTCAGTACTTTTATTACTTGGTTGAATTTTTTTCCCCTTAGCTTGGCACAACGGATCTCGCGAAATTTTCGAAAATTTCCCATCAAAAGCGGCACAACCCCGCCGTCCCGACCTCGTTTTCGTGACTTGAATATCGCGCGATCGTTCGTTTACACCGCGGTTATTGTATAATCGTTGATTTCTCACAACAAGGCCGGTATCGTCGTAAATATTTTCCAGCGTAGTGCGAGGCGCGTTATAGAAATATTATCGATTTTTTTTTCCGTGTAATCTCCCCCCCGTACGTTTTCGAGTCGAGCGCGTACCTTTCGACGATTTTTGTTCGTGTTGCGGTGCCGATTGAAGCCGGCCGTGGTGGTGACGGTTGAATTGGCCGAAGGAGTTGCCGCCGGGTCTGGAGAACACCCTCTCGAGGTCGTTGGCCACCGACAGCGAGTCTGCGAAAAACGAAAACGACGCACACGATTATAATAACGCGTAACGCAACACGACCCTCTAGGCGTACGACGTACCCGTGAACGTGGACACCACGGTCATGTTTTCTTGGCTGAGTACCCTCAACGGGTGCTCTTCCTGATCGACTTCGGGTAACGGGTTTTCCAGCTCTCCCATACAGAACGCGATGTCTTCTTCGGTCACCTGTCAGAAAAAAAAAAAAAAAAATCAGTTTTTTATAAAGACCATCATAAAACACCACTGGAAAAAGAAAAAGTGGACTTCGGAAAAATCCGATTTTTAATGAAGCCATAGAAAACACCCTCGAAAATTGTCTGAAAACTGTCAAACACGGTTTAGATACCGATTGGTGATTCTGTGAATAGTCCTAGAGAAGAAAAAAAAACCATCGCTTTTACTTGCAAACAGCTGTCTTGAGTGGGCACCGGTTCGTCGAGTTCTTCGACCTCGACGATTTCCAGCTCGATCTCTTCGTCTTCCTCGTTGTACTCGTCGGAGTTGGACCCCCGGAGTCTTTCGATGGACACTACTGCAAACAGACGATGCGGTTAAGACATGCGCGACGTACGTTTTGAAAACACAGCGGTGGCGGGGAAAGGGCGGACAACGGAGTGAAACCGTCGTCGAAAACAAATATTATACCTACTTGGATATTAAATAGATTTCGAATTTTCAATAAAATCGTTTGACATTCTCGATTCTATTAGATCAGGGATGGCGAACCTTTTGATAATTGCGTGTCAAATCAAAATGTTTGGTTTGATTTTATTTGCCTCACGTCACAGTGGGCCAGATATCTTACTTTTGTGGCCAAAACTACATGTTTTATAAAACAATTTAACTTTTAATTTTTTGTATTAATTAATTACACAAATATGAATTTAAAGTGGTTTTTATATTTAATATACATTTTTATTCATTTTAACGATATTTTTACTACACATAGTTTATTTTCTGAAATAGATTAGATGAAGTTCTTGAAGATTGATTTCAGCTAGAGTCTCTGTAATTTTAAACGCTTCTTTTGGGGGATAGCACCGTGTTTTTGCTTCTCTTATTAAATTATAAGGTGGGTATATATCAGAATCGTTTTCTTTGGTATTTGACCTAATAAGTTGATACTGATGTTTACTTAATTTAGCATTAACTAGTAAGGACAATGCTTTGTCTTCGTTCATGCGAGTGACATTAATTTTTTTATTTTTATTTTCCCAACATTGTCTGATTTTAGATGCCCTAGTGGGAGTAGTGTTAGTAGATTCTTTTAATAGTTTTGCAGCATCCTCTTCTCCCAATGATCGTAAAGACATAGACGCAGCATATGTCAATTCAGATGTAGAAATATGTGTTCGAAATATTTCCGTTTTTCTACGCTTTGATCTTTCACTGCACAATTCAAAAGGTATTTGTGGGCGACCCCCTTTAGACGTTGAAGGTAATTCAGTGGTTTTAGTGGAATTCTTGGATACTTCGTAAATTTTTTTTTTTAACCATTCAGAATTATTTTTATAAAAAATGACTTTGGTCCTACTACTTTTTTTCCATCGTTTAAAAAGTTCGCTGCAAACACGATATATGGCTTGTTTAATAGAATCCAAGGTTTCGTCAGAATATTGGTCACATTTAAACACTTTATTTATGTTATTTTGCACATATTGAATTTTTGTACTTCTGTCACCCTCAATTGTTGGCATAAATTCAAAAAGATCGCGACGAGTTTCCATAATTCAGTTATACCTACTAAATATCAAGTACAACATTAAGTAAATAGGCATAAATAGGCAACTAAAGGCAAGAACAATTTTTACCATTTTTAAAACTATCAAATATAAAATAAATAAATGAAGTTATAAAGATAAGAGCTGCTCAGACTAAAAATATAAACTCTATTTATTAAAGTATACTGGTATAAAATTGAATTTGTTATAAAGGTTTTAATAGCCTTAAATAATTTTCACTAAATTATAAATTATTTTAATTAATAAAACTTACGTGTCAACTTCCGATAAATTGGTGAAGAAAAAAAATATATCAATTTTGTTTAAATTAAACTTTTAACAGCCAAATATTTAACAAGTAACAGACAGCAAACTGTTGAGCTAAATGAGAAGAAAACCAACTATAATAATCATAAATATCATGAACAAATATTTAATCGGAGCACTGACAGCGTAATGGGTTCTTATTTTATAGTCTATAAGCTTATAGATAATCGAATAATATGGAGAAATCAATTAATAGCGATAAGATTTATTTTAGGTTTTGACCAACTTTTGTAGAATTCTGGCCCACTGTGAGGTGACGTGGTTTTTTTCGCGACGATTTAAAGTTTTCCATTTTTAACCCACTTAGGGTTGGATTTTCGAGACGTACTATAGCTCAAAACCTTCCCCGAGACTTGGCGAATCCATTGGTGAAAACTTAACTTAAATCCGCCGAGTACTTATCGAGATATGCGCTCACAAACGGAAAAAAAGGGCTTTTTTATGACTATTATTTATTATTACTATTATTTTGACTGCAAAACGGAAAAAAGTCGAAAAATCGAAAATTTGGTACCAGGAGTTCAGGAGGTGACGTGGTTTTTTTCGCGACGATTTAAAGTTTTCCATTTTTAACCCACTTAGGGTTGGATTTTCGAGACGTACTATAGCTCAAAACCTTCCCCGAGACTTGGCGAATCCATTGGTGAAAACTTAACTTAAATCCGCCGAGTACTTATCGAGATATGCGCTCACAAACGGAAAAAAAGGGCTTTTTTATGACTATTATTTATTATTACTATTATTTTGACTGCAAAACGGAAAAAAGTCGAAAAATCGAAAATTTGGTACCAGGAGTTCAGGAGGTGACGTGGTTTTTTTCGCGACGATTTAAAGTTTTCCATTTTTAACCCACTTAGGGTTGGATTTTCGAGACGTACTATAGCTCAAAACCTTCCCCGAGACTTGGCGAATCCATTGGTGAAAACTTAACTTAAATCCGCCGAGTACTTATCGAGATATGCGCTCACAAACGGAAAAAAAGGGCTTTTTTATGACTATTATTTATTATTACTATTATTTTGACTGCAAAACGGAAAAAAGTCGAAAAATCGAAAATTTGGTACCAGGAGTTCAGGAGGTGACGTGGTTTTTTTCGCGACGATTTAAAGTTTTCCATTTTTAACCCACTTAGGGTTGGATTTTCGAGACGTACTATAGCTCAAAACCTTCCCCGAGACTTGGCGAATCCATTGGTGAAAACTTAACTTAAATCCGCCGAGTACTTATCGAGATATGCGCTCACAAACGGAAAAAAAGGGCTTTTTTATGACTATTATTTATTATTACTATTATTTTGACTGCAAAACGGAAAAAAGTCGAAAAATCGAAAATTTGGTACCAGGAGTTCAGGAGGTGACGTGGTTTTTTTCGCGACGATTTAAAGTTTTCCATTTTTAACCCACTTAGGGTTGGATTTTCGAGACGTACTATAGCTCAAAACCTTCCCCGAGACTTGGCGAATCCATTGGTGAAAACTTAACTTAAATCCGCCGAGTACTTATCGAGATATGCGCTCACAAACGGAAAAAAAGGGCTTTTTTATGACTATTATTTATTATTACTATTATTTTGACTGCAAAACGGAAAAAAGTCGAAAAATCGAAAATTTGGTACCAGGAGTTCAGGAGGTGACGTGGTTTTTTTCGCGACGATTTAAAGTTTTCCATTTTTAACCCACTTAGGGTTGGATTTTCGAGACGTACTATAGCTCAAAACCTTCCCCGAGACTTGGCGAATCCATTGGTGAAAACTTAACTTAAATCCGCCGAGTACTTATCGAGATATGCGCTCACAAACGGAAAAAAAGGGCTTTTTTATGACTATTATTTATTATTACTATTATTTTGACTGCAAAACGGAAAAAAGTCGAAAAATCGAAAATTTGGTACCAGGAGTTCAGGAGGTGACGTGGTTTTTTTCGCGACGATTTAAAGTTTTCCATTTTTAACCCACTTAGGGTTGGATTTTCGAGACGTACTATAGCTCAAAACCTTCCCCGAGACTTGGCGAATCCATTGGTGAAAACTTAACTTAAATCCGCCGAGTACTTATCGAGATATGCGCTCACAAACGGAAAAAAAGGGCTTTTTTATGACTATTATTTATTATTACTATTATTTTGACTGCAAAACGGAAAAAAGTCGAAAAATCGAAAATTTGGTACCAGGAGTTCAGGAGGTGACGTGGTTTTTTTCGCGACGATTTAAAGTTTTCCATTTTTAACCCACTTAGGGTTGGATTTTCGAGACGTACTATAGCTCAAAACCTTCCCCGAGACTTGGCGAATCCATTGGTGAAAACTTAACTTAAATCCGCCGAGTACTTATCGAGATATGCGCTCACAAACGGAAAAAAAGGGCTTTTTTATGACTATTATTTATTATTACTATTATTTTGACTGCAAAACGGAAAAAAGTCGAAAAATCGAAAATTTGGTACCAGGAGTTCAGGAGGTGACGTGGTTTTTTTCGCGACGATTTAAAGTTTTCCATTTTTAACCCACTTAGGGTTGGATTTTCGAGACGTACTATAGCTCAAAACCTTCCCCGAGACTTGGCGAATCCATTGGTGAAAACTTAACTTAAATCCGCCGAGTACTTATCGAGATATGCGCTCACAAACGGAAAAAAAGGGCTTTTTTATGACTATTATTTATTATTACTATTATTTTGACTGCAAAACGGAAAAAAGTCGAAAAATCGAAAATTTGGTACCAGGAGTTCAGGAGGTGACGTGGTTTTTTTCGCGACGATTTAAAGTTTTCCATTTTTAACCCACTTAGGGTTGGATTTTCGAGACGTACTATAGCTCAAAACCTTCCCCGAGACTTGGCGAATCCATTGGTGAAAACTTAACTTAAATCCGCCGAGTACTTATCGAGATATGCGCTCACAAACGGAAAAAAAGGGCTTTTTTATGACTATTATTTATTATTACTATTATTTTGACTGCAAAACGGAAAAAAGTCGAAAAATCGAAAATTTGGTACCAGGAGTTCAGGAGGTGACGTGGTTTTTTTCGCGACGATTTAAAGTTTTCCATTTTTAACCCACTTAGGGTTGGATTTTCGAGACGTACTATAGCTCAAAACCTTCCCCGAGACTTGGCGAATCCATTGGTGAAAACTTAACTTAAATCCGCCGAGTACTTATCGAGATATGCGCTCACAAACGGAAAAAAAGGGCTTTTTTATGACTATTATTTATTATTACTATTATTTTGACTGCAAAACGGAAAAAAGTCGAAAAATCGAAAATTTGGTACCAGGAGTTCAGGAGGTGACGTGGTTTTTTTCGCGACGATTTAAAGTTTTCCATTTTTAACCCACTTAGGGTTGGATTTTCGAGACGTACTATAGCTCAAAACCTTCCCCGAGACTTGGCGAATCCATTGGTGAAAACTTAACTTAAATCCGCCGAGTACTTATCGAGATATGCGCTCACAAACGGAAAAAAAGGGCTTTTTTATGACTATTATTTATTATTACTATTATTTTGACTGCAAAACGGAAAAAAGTCGAAAAATCGAAAATTTGGTACCAGGAGTTCAGGAGGTGACGTGGTTTTTTTCGCGACGATTTAAAGTTTTCCATTTTTAACCCACTTAGGGTTGGATTTTCGAGACGTACTATAGCTCAAAACCTTCCCCGAGACTTGGCGAATCCATTGGTGAAAACTTAACTTAAATCCGCCGAGTACTTATCGAGATATGCGCTCACAAACGGAAAAAAAGGGCTTTTTTATGACTATTATTTATTATTACTATTATTTTGACTGCAAAACGGAAAAAAGTCGAAAAATCGAAAATTTGGTACCAGGAGTTCAGGAGGTGACGTGGTTTTTTTCGCGACGATTTAAAGTTTTCCATTTTTAACCCACTTAGGGTTGGATTTTCGAGACGTACTATAGCTCAAAACCTTCCCCGAGACTTGGCGAATCCATTGGTGAAAACTTAACTTAAATCCGCCGAGTACTTATCGAGATATGCGCTCACAAACGGAAAAAAAGGGCTTTTTTATGACTATTATTTATTATTACTATTATTTTGACTGCAAAACGGAAAAAAGTCGAAAAATCGAAAATTTGGTACCAGGAGTTCAGGAGGTGACGTGGTTTTTTTCGCGACGATTTAAAGTTTTCCATTTTTAACCCACTTAGGGTTGGATTTTCGAGACGTACTATAGCTCAAAACCTTCCCCGAGACTTGGCGAATCCATTGGTGAAAACTTAACTTAAATCCGCCGAGTACTTATCGAGATATGCGCTCACAAACGGAAAAAAAGGGCTTTTTTATGACTATTATTTATTATTACTATTATTTTGACTGCAAAACGGAAAAAAGTCGAAAAATCGAAAATTTGGTACCAGGAGTTCAGGAGGTGACGTGGTTTTTTTCGCGACGATTTAAAGTTTTCCATTTTTAACCCACTTAGGGTTGGATTTTCGAGACGTACTATAGCTCAAAACCTTCCCCGAGACTTGGCGAATCCATTGGTGAAAACTTAACTTAAATCCGCCGAGTACTTATCGAGATATGCGCTCACAAACGGAAAAAAAGGGCTTTTTTATGACTATTATTTATTATTACTATTATTTTGACTGCAAAACGGAAAAAAGTCGAAAAATCGAAAATTTGGTACCAGGAGTTCAGGAGGTGACGTGGTTTTTTTCGCGACGATTTAAAGTTTTCCATTTTTAACCCACTTAGGGTTGGATTTTCGAGACGTACTATAGCTCAAAACCTTCCCCGAGACTTGGCGAATCCATTGGTGAAAACTTAACTTAAATCCGCCGAGTACTTATCGAGATATGCGCTCACAAACGGAAAAAAAGGGCTTTTTTATGACTATTATTTATTATTACTATTATTTTGACTGCAAAACGGAAAAAAGTCGAAAAATCGAAAATTTGGTACCAGGAGTTCAGGAGGTGACGTGGTTTTTTTCGCGACGATTTAAAGTTTTCCATTTTTAACCCACTTAGGGTTGGATTTTCGAGACGTACTATAGCTCAAAACCTTCCCCGAGACTTGGCGAATCCATTGGTGAAAACTTAACTTAAATCCGCCGAGTACTTATCGAGATATGCGCTCACAAACGGAAAAAAAGGGCTTTTTTATGACTATTATTTATTATTACTATTATTTTGACTGCAAAACGGAAAAAAGTCGAAAAATCGAAAATTTGGTACCAGGAGTTCAGGAGGTGACGTGGTTTTTTTCGCGACGATTTAAAGTTTTCCATTTTTAACCCACTTAGGGTTGGATTTTCGAGACGTACTATAGCTCAAAACCTTCCCCGAGACTTGGCGAATCCATTGGTGAAAACTTAACTTAAATCCGCCGAGTACTTATCGAGATATGCGCTCACAAACGGAAAAAAAGGGCTTTTTTATGACTATTATTTATTATTACTATTATTTTGACTGCAAAACGGAAAAAAGTCGAAAAATCGAAAATTTGGTACCAGGAGTTCAGGAGGTGACGTGGTTTTTTTCGCGACGATTTAAAGTTTTCCATTTTTAACCCACTTAGGGTTGGATTTTCGAGACGTACTATAGCTCAAAACCTTCCCCGAGACTTGGCGAATCCATTGGTGAAAACTTAACTTAAATCCGCCGAGTACTTATCGAGATATGCGCTCACAAACGGAAAAAAAGGGCTTTTTTATGACTATTATTTATTATTACTATTATTTTGACTGCAAAACGGAAAAAAGTCGAAAAATCGAAAATTTGGTACCAGGAGTTCAGGAGGTGACGTGGTTTTTTTCGCGACGATTTAAAGTTTTCCATTTTTAACCCACTTAGGGTTGGATTTTCGAGACGTACTATAGCTCAAAACCTTCCCCGAGACTTGGCGAATCCATTGGTGAAAACTTAACTTAAATCCGCCGAGTACTTATCGAGATATGCGCTCACAAACGGAAAAAAAGGGCTTTTTTATGACTATTATTTATTATTACTATTATTTTGACTGCAAAACGGAAAAAAGTCGAAAAATCGAAAATTTGGTACCAGGAGTTCAGGAGGTGACGTGGTTTTTTTCGCGACGATTTAAAGTTTTCCATTTTTAACCCACTTAGGGTTGGATTTTCGAGACGTACTATAGCTCAAAACCTTCCCCGAGACTTGGCGAATCCATTGGTGAAAACTTAACTTAAATCCGCCGAGTACTTATCGAGATATGCGCTCACAAACGGAAAAAAAAGGGCTTTTTTATGACTATTATTTATTATTACTATTATTTTGACTGCAAAACGGAAAAAAGTCGAAAAATCGAAAATTTGGTACCAGGAGTTCAGGAGGTGACGTGGTTTTTTTCGCGACGATTTAAAGTTTTCCATTTTTAACCCACTTAGGGTTGGATTTTCGAGACGTACTATAGCTCAAAACCTTCCCCGAGACTTGGCGAATCCATTGGTGAAAACTTAACTTAAATCCGCCGAGTACTTATCGAGATATGCGCTCACAAACGGAAAAAAAGGGCTTTTTTATGACTATTATTTATTATTACTATTATTTTGACTGCAAAACGGAAAAAAGTCGAAAAATCGAAAATTTGGTACCAGGAGTTCAGGAGGTGACGTGGTTTTTTTCGCGACGATTTAAAGTTTTCCATTTTTAACCCACTTAGGGTTGGATTTTCGAGACGTACTATAGCTCAAAACCTTCCCCGAGACTTGGCGAATCCATTGGTGAAAACTTAACTTAAATCCGCCGAGTACTTATCGAGATATGCGCTCACAAACGGAAAAAAAGGGCTTTTTTATGACTATTATTTATTATTACTATTATTTTGACTGCAAAACGGAAAAAAGTCGAAAAATCGAAAATTTGGTACCAGGAGTTCAGGAGGTGACGTGGTTTTTTTCGCGACGATTTAAAGTTTTCCATTTTTAACCCACTTAGGGTTGGATTTTCGAGACGTACTATAGCTCAAAACCTTCCCCGAGACTTGGCGAATCCATTGGTGAAAACTTAACTTAAATCCGCCGAGTACTTATCGAGATATGCGCTCACAAACGGAAAAAAAGGGCTTTTTTATGACTATTATTTATTATTACTATTATTTTGACTGCAAAACGGAAAAAAGTCGAAAAATCGAAAATTTGGTACCAGGAGTTCAGGAGGTGACGTGGTTTTTTTCGCGACGATTTAAAGTTTTCCATTTTTAACCCACTTAGGGTTGGATTTTCGAGACGTACTATAGCTCAAAACCTTCCCCGAGACTTGGCGAATCCATTGGTGAAAACTTAACTTAAATCCGCCGAGTACTTATCGAGATATGCGCTCACAAACGGAAAAAAAGGGCTTTTTTATGACTATTATTTATTATTACTATTATTTTGACTGCAAAACGGAAAAAAGTCGAAAAATCGAAAATTTGGTACCAGGAGTTCAGGAGGTGACGTGGTTTTTTTCGCGACGATTTAAAGTTTTCCATTTTTAACCCACTTAGGGTTGGATTTTCGAGACGTACTATAGCTCAAAACCTTCCCCGAGACTTGGCGAATCCATTGGTGAAAACTTAACTTAAATCCGCCGAGTACTTATCGAGATATGCGCTCACAAACGGAAAAAAAGGGCTTTTTTATGACTATTATTTATTATTACTATTATTTTGACTGCAAAACGGAAAAAAGTCGAAAAATCGAAAATTTGGTACCAGGAGTTCAGGAGGTGACGTGGTTTTTTTCGCGACGATTTAAAGTTTTCCATTTTTAACCCACTTAGGGTTGGATTTTCGAGACGTACTATAGCTCAAAACCTTCCCCGAGACTTGGCGAATCCATTGGTGAAAACTTAACTTAAATCCGCCGAGTACTTATCGAGATATGCGCTCACAAACGGAAAAAAAGGGCTTTTTTATGACTATTATTTATTATTACTATTATTTTGACTGCAAAACGGAAAAAAGTCGAAAAATCGAAAATTTGGTACCAGGAGTTCAGGAGGTGACGTGGTTTTTTTCGCGACGATTTAAAGTTTTCCATTTTTAACCCACTTAGGGTTGGATTTTCGAGACGTACTATAGCTCAAAACCTTCCCCGAGACTTGGCGAATCCATTGGTGAAAACTTAACTTAAATCCGCCGAGTACTTATCGAGATATGCGCTCACAAACGGAAAAAAAGGGCTTTTTTATGACTATTATTTATTATTACTATTATTTTGACTGCAAAACGGAAAAAAGTCGAAAAATCGAAAATTTGGTACCAGGAGTTCAGGAGGTGACGTGGTTTTTTTCGCGACGATTTAAAGTTTTCCATTTTTAACCCACTTAGGGTTGGATTTTCGAGACGTACTATAGCTCAAAACCTTCCCCGAGACTTGGCGAATCCATTGGTGAAAACTTAACTTAAATCCGCCGAGTACTTATCGAGATATGCGCTCACAAACGGAAAAAAAAGGGCTTTTTTATGACTATTATTTATTATTACTATTATTTTGACTGCAAAACGGAAAAAAGTCGAAAAATCGAAAATTTGGTACCAGGAGTTCAGGAGGTGACGTGGTTTTTTTCGCGACGATTTAAAGTTTTCCATTTTTAACCCACTTAGGGTTGGATTTTCGAGACGTACTATAGCTCAAAACCTTCCCCGAGACTTGGCGAATCCATTGGTGAAAACTTAACTTAAATCCGCCGAGTACTTATCGAGATATGCGCTCACAAACGGAAAAAAAGGGCTTTTTTATGACTATTATTTATTATTACTATTATTTTGACTGCAAAACGGAAAAAAGTCGAAAAATCGAAAATTTGGTACCAGGAGTTCAGGAGGTGACGTGGTTTTTTTCGCGACGATTTAAAGTTTTCCATTTTTAACCCACTTAGGGTTGGATTTTCGAGACGTACTATAGCTCAAAACCTTCCCCGAGACTTGGCGAATCCATTGGTGAAAACTTAACTTAAATCCGCCGAGTACTTATCGAGATATGCGCTCACAAACGGAAAAAAAGGGCTTTTTTATGACTATTATTTATTATTACTATTATTTTGACTGCAAAACGGAAAAAAGTCGAAAAATCGAAAATTTGGTACCAGGAGTTCAGGAGGTGACGTGGTTTTTTTCGCGACGATTTAAAGTTTTCCATTTTTAACCCACTTAGGGTTGGATTTTCGAGACGTACTATAGCTCAAAACCTTCCCCGAGACTTGGCGAATCCATTGGTGAAAACTTAACTTAAATCCGCCGAGTACTTATCGAGATATGCGCTCACAAACGGAAAAAAAAGGGCTTTTTTATGACTATTATTTATTATTACTATTATTTTGACTGCAAAACGGAAAAAAGTCGAAAAATCGAAAATTTGGTACCAGGAGTTCAGGAGGTGACGTGGTTTTTTTTCGCGACGATTTAAAGTTTTCCATTTTTAACCCACTTAGGGTTGGATTTTCGAGACGTACTATAGCTCAAAACCTTCCCCGAGACTTGGCGAATCCATTGGTGAAAACTTAACTTAAATCCGCCGAGTACTTATCGAGATATGCGCTCACAAACGGAAAAAAAGGGCTTTTTTATGACTATTATTTATTATTACTATTATTTTGACTGCAAAACGGAAAAAAGTCGAAAAATCGAAAATTTGGTACCAGGAGTTCAGGAGGTGACGTGGTTTTTTTCGCGACGATTTAAAGTTTTCCATTTTTAACCCACTTAGGGTTGGATTTTCGAGACGTACTATAGCTCAAAACCTTCCCCGAGACTTGGCGAATCCATTGGTGAAAACTTAACTTAAATCCGCCGAGTACTTATCGAGATATGCGCTCACAAACGGAAAAAAAGGGCTTTTTTATGACTATTATTTATTATTACTATTATTTTGACTGCAAAACGGAAAAAAGTCGAAAAATCGAAAATTTGGTACCAGGAGTTCAGGAGGTGACGTGGTTTTTTTCGCGACGATTTAAAGTTTTCCATTTTTAACCCACTTAGGCGTTGGATTTTCGAGACGTACTATAGCTCAAAACCTTCCCACGAGACTTGGCGAATCCATTGGTGAAAACTTAACTTAAATCCGCCGAGTACTTATCGAGATATGCGCTCACAAACGGAAAAAAAGGGCTTTTTTATGACTATTATTTATTATTACTATTATTATTGACTGCAAAACGGAAAAAAGTCGAAAAATCGAAAATTTGGTACCAGGAGTTCAGGAGGTGACGTGGTTTTTTTCGCGACGATTTAAAGTTTTCCATTTTTAACCCACTTAGGGTTGGATTTTTCGAGAC